>PVJC01028088.1:0-15393 GCA_004026665.1 Murina feae
ATGTTGGGGTGGCATGTTCTCTGACCTTCAGAATAAACCCAACAAAAGCTTGTTTCCTTTCTTAGATGATTTGCCACAGTAGTGTTATTCCCTGGAGACAGTATTCTGACCAGACCTTCCTGGGAGTGGTCATAACATACGCTGTGCTTGTAGAAAGGTGTGGGCCATATCACTAAATAAATCAGGGTCAGTTTTCTCACCTTGTGGAAAGGGAGATAAAGTTATGATAGTTTATCTCCCTTTCCACAGGTTTCCTGCAGATTTATGTGTCTGCTGTAGCCCCAGTGTCCCCAGTGCCTCCACGGCTCTGAGGCTTGGAGCTGCTGGGGTACCCGGCTGCCTGCAGGCCGGGTCTCTGCGCTTCGGACCCCAGGGGCTCAGAGATGAGGCTGGGCTTAGAGCCACCAGGGTGCCGGGCACCCTGCAGGCCGGGTCCCCATGCTAAGTACCGTGCGTGCCCGGTCAGAGATTGGACACTGCAACCCCGCGTAGCCGCTGCCTCTGACCAGGTATACACAGCCCTAAGCAGCCACCGCCTCTGACCCGCATGCACGCACATAGGGCGCCCTCGCCTCTGACCCTCACGCAGGCGTGGCTGCTAGCGCCTCGGCCTCTGACCTGCATACATGCGACGGTCTCTGACCTGAACACATGGCGCTAAGCAGCCGCTGCCTCTGACTCGCATGCACAGGGCTAAGTGCCCGCCCCTGGCGGGGGGGCAGGCATTTAGCCCCGGGAGGCGGCCTATTGGACACAGTGGCCCTGCGCAGCCACCATCTGCCCTGCTGCCCGCCACCACCCACCCTGCACCCACAGCCGCCAGGCACCACACACACCTCCACGACACCCAGCTCCGCCTACTCGGTGGCTGCCTGCCGCCATCTTGGATTCGTTAATTTGCATATTGCCTCTCTGATTGGCTTGAGGGCATGGCTTGGTCTGTGGGCATGGCTTGGCTTGTGGGCTTGGCTTGTGGGTGTGGCTTAGGCATCCTGGAGAAACGGTTAATTTTAATATTACTCTTTTATTAGATTAGATACATACACATATATATAATTTTAAAAAATTAATCACCCTTTGTTGCTCTGAAAATTATTAAATGCTTTAGGTAAGAAAGCTGTTATTTGCATTTCTTCATGCATTTTTGAAAAAAATGATATAAGTAACACTTCAGGTGTCCATTTCATGCTAGGATGACATATGTTGTAATCTGTTGTGACTTTGATGTGAAGGTTAATTCAATCCTGATGAAATTTTTTGAAGGTAAGAGATACAGTCAAAACATGAAAAATTTGAAAGAATCTGATTAAGTTTTGCTTCCTTTAAAGAGATGACATTTTATGTGCAAGAGCTAGAATAATTTACATTCAATACATATTTGTTTGTTGTATTCAAAACTTTAAGTAAAATACTTATTTTTGTAAAAATAAGGAGTTAATATAAAATTTGGAGAAATGATATATTCAAGTAAAATGACTCACAATATATTCAGTTGGCAGATTAAACCTGTCCATAATGCATAATACCTGTATATATGTACATATACACTTTGGAAGATAAAATTTGATGCTGTGCTTTGAGTTACATATATTTTAATCATTTTTGGGGAATCAAAATATAGGTGAGTGTAGCTGTGGAATTAGCACTTTCCCCCCCCTGCTATTGAGAAAAAATAAGTAAAATACTGGGAGAAAATATTTACAACTTATATATTAAACTTAGAATTAAAAAATACCTGCACATTAATAAGAGAGAAAATAATAATCTCATTGAAAGTATGCAAAGGATATGAAGTAATATGAAAAAAAATTAATTTCAATTGTAATCAGTGAAACATAAATTTTTTTAAATTTATTTTTATTGATTTCAGAGAGGAAGGGAGAGGGAAACAGAGATGGAAACATCAATGATGAGAGAGAATAATTGATTGGCTGCCTCCTGCATGCCCCCTACTAGGTATGGAGTCCGCAACCCAGGACTGTGCCCTGACTGGGAATAGATCTGTGACCTCCTGGTTTATAGATTGACACTCAACCACTGAGCCATACTGGCTGGTCAGTGAAACATAAATTTAAAGAAGAATGAAGTATATTTTTCCCGTTCAATTGGCCAGAAAAATATATAATATTTAATGTTGGTTAGTAAAAGTATGGAGATATGGGTACAATTGATGGAAGTAGAAAATTATATAACTTTTTTAGAAAACAAATTGATAGTACATAAATAAAGTATATACTTTCACCCTCACAATTGGACTTATGGAACTTATCCTTTAGAATTATTCATGCATGTGAACAAAGATATATGTATATGGATGTTCATAATACCTTGTTCATAATACCAACACAAGAGATATCTAAATGTTCACAAAATTATGGCCTTATAGACTGCTATGAATTAATTAATCAGATAGATTTCTATTAGGTGAACATATAATCTACTAGAGGCCCAGTGCACAAAATTCATGCACTGGAGGGGGGGTTCCCCAGCCTGGCCTGTGCCCTGTCACAGTGCAGGAGCCCCATGATCGATCACCCCAAAGAGGTATGCAGGAGCCAGGGATCCTGCCTCCGTGCTGCACAGAGCTGGGAGGCGGGACCCCCCGAGGACCTCCAGGCAGGCCTCACTGCACAGAGCCGGGAGGAGGTGGGACGCCCAGGCAGGCTCCATGCCCCACACGTAGCATCAAGCCCAGTCCTGCCTACCTGCGCACACCCACTGTGCGTGCTACCATCTTTGACAGCGTGAGGGCATCATGGCGTGACGACCACTTAGACTTTTATTAGTAAAGATTGTTCAAACTAGGATACTTTTGCTGGTGAAAGAGGGAAATGTTAATCATTAATCCAAGAAAATGTGATATACCTAGACATATGATTGCTGAAATCCATATGCACTGATGTGGAAAAATGTCCAAAACACACTGCTAGGTAAAAAAAAATACTTTACAAAGATACATCTTCCCAAGCTAAAACTGCATTTGTATTTGTGTGAATGCATAGAAGGAGACATGAAAAAATACATGCCAGCCCTAACCAGTTTGGCTCATTGGATAGAGCTCGGTCTGCGGACTAGGGGGTCCCAGGTTCAATTCCGGTCAAGGGCATGTACCTTGGTTGCGGGCACATCCCCAGTAGGGAATGTGCAGGAGGCAGCTGATCAATGTTTCTAACTCTCTATCCCTCTCCTTTCCTCTCTGTAAAAAATCAATAAAATATATTTTTTTATAAAAAGAAAAATACATGCCAGACTGCTAATACTTCTGGGAAGAGTGTGGAACTGGGGAGAAAGATGAAGGTAAACTTGTTTTCTTTCTTTCTTTCTTTCTTTCTTTCTTTCTTTCTTTCTTTCTTTCTTTCTTTCTTTTTAAATATATTTTATTGATTTTTTACAGAAAGGAAGGGAGAGGGACAGAGAGTCAGAAACATCAATGAGAGAGAAACATTGATCAGCCACCTTCTGCACAACTCCTACTGGAGATGTGCCCGCAACCAAGGTACATGCCCTTGACCAGAATCGAACTTGGGACCTTTCACTCCACAGGCGGATGCTCTATCCACTGAGCCAAACCAGTCAGGGTTGTTTATTTCTTTATTAACTGATTTTTACAATGAGCAATCATTTATATTATTACAAAATCAAATAGCAATAAAAGCCTTCCAAATTTTAAGATCCTCAAAAAAGTGTCTTTGGATGCATTACATAATAATGTAGCTTTGTTAGTTGCGATGATTGCTTCAGCTGACATGGTCACCTTCAAGTGAAGATCCTAAGATGTCTAACTACAAAGCAGAAGCAACAGAATCATTCTCAACAAAAAGCTTTCTCAGTAGTAATGAGCAATGAGCATTTTATTGTTACCAGGGAGATTAGAAAGTCTCAGTACAGGTTCTATATTACGTTAAAGAATTTAATGCAACTTTTTAGTCATTCAGTGTTAGTTAGAGACTGATGACTATTCTTATAAACCAACTCGTAATTATAGTGCCTTATACAAAATTCTGTGTGGATGGAAACAGTTCAGACTATATCTGACTTTGCTAGTGGCTTCCTGATGGAAAAATACAGTAACTAGTGGCAGGTTTTCCCATGGTGATGACTTTGCTTGTCAGTTGGTGAGGTCTTTGGAACACCAAGAATGACAGTCCTGTGGAACTAGCAGTTTATTTACTTGATTTCTACCATGTGCCTGGCACTGTTCTAAGGACTAGAGATACAGAAGAAAAAACAACACCCAAAACAACAAACAACATTCGCAATCTCTGCCCTGGTGGAACTCATTTTTTAAGTTGTTGGAAATTAGGGGATGGATCAGAGAGTGCTGAGTGGGAGGGATATTTTATTTTTACTTAAAGTGATAAGGTAAGAAAAAGACCTGAAGGGGGCGAATCAGCAAGCCAGGAAGATAATCGGGAAACAAGAGGGGCAGGTGCACAACCCCCAAATGTGCCTGCACACGTTGAGGAACAGCAAGAAGGCCAGTGTGGCTGCCCCAAGTGAGTGAGGGGAGACTGTAGTAGGAGTTGAAGAATCAAATTCAGAGAGTAAGTAGCCTACTCTTGTAGGGTCTTTGTGGGGAATTATAAAGACGGACTTTCACTCAAAGCAAGATGAAAAGGCAATGAAGGACTTTGAGTGGGAGCGAGATGATTTAATTTTGCATTTTAATAGGCTCATTCTTCAAGTTTTTTCCTCTACCAACTGCTTTCATTCATTTGAGAAGCCAGCCCACTCACTACAGCTATGATTGATTGTTAAATTCTTTTATAGCATGTACTTCCAGGTAAGAGGTGATAAAAAGTATGCTTAAAAATGTACTTATCTTTAGATCTAAATCTCAAATAACCACAGATGAAAAAAAAATTTTATTCAGTCCATGGAGCAAGAAAGTCAACATGTTCTACTTATATATATTTAGATTCTAGGGAGACACTCAAAACAATAGGCATGCTATATAGCAATCCTATATAATAAAAGCCTAAAATGCAAATTATCTGACTGGGAGTTTGACTGGGAGTTTGATCACTCACTATGATGTGTGTTGACCACCAAGAGGCTGGCATTGGTGATGTGGTGCTGGCAGCAGGAGGCAGTGAAGGCATTGCTGGCCCTGATGGGCCCCAATGAGAGCGGGACCACAGTGGGATGGTGGAGCAGGTGAGCGAGCAGCACCAGGCCAAGGAGGGTGCAAGCGGGGTCCTGGTTGCCCTGCCGCTCACCCTGCAGATAGCAACCAGCAGTGGCTGCGAGGGGCAGAGCTTCCACCCAGCTCCCAGGCACTAGGGAGCTGGGTGGGGGCCTGGCTTATATCCATCACCCCACGGATGGGATAGTGGAGCAGGTGAGGGGCAGCACTAGACAAAGGCAGGATGTCAGGCAGGGCTGTTGGGCTATGAGGCTGGGGGCATGAGCTGGGCCCTGATTCCTGCAGGCCAACCCCAAGGGACCTCACCCATGCATGAATTTATGCACTGGGCCTGTAGTTGAGAAATAAAATTTCTTAAATCCATCTCCTTTTTTTTCTCTTTTCTATTTCCACTGCCCCAGCATTGGTTCAAGACAGCATCATTTCTTCCAGGGAGGACTTTTATAATCTCCTCCTAGCTGGTAGAGTGTTTCAAACTAACCTTCCCTCTGTCAAGTACCATAGTTCAGATATCATTTCTTTTCTAAAGTACTACAATAGCTTCCCCTAACCTGTCATCCTGCCTGCATTCTTGCTCTGCCTTCAGTAAATTTTCAATGTGTTATCAAAGAACTTTTTTAATTATATAAATGCTATTCTCAACTTAAATGTTTCAATGGCTGTGAGGAAGGTTTAGGTTAAAGTGGAACTCCTTAGGATGGCACAGAGGCTTAATGATCTTACCTAGTCCTGCCTACCTCTCTCTAGTCTGCTGGCCTCATCTTACTCTATGTCCATCTTTGAAGAACTCTTGATATTCATGCCTTCCCACATGCTACTTTCCTGGTTCATTCCTACTTGTCATTCGAGATTCAGTCCATGTACTACCTCTTTTGGGGAGTCAGGGTTACCTGCCTTTCATATATGCAACCACAGTACATTGTACAATTATTATAATTGTTGATTTACTTCATAGGTTTGCAAACTCTTTGAGAGGGGAGTCTAAATATTATTTGCTTTTGCATTTCCAAGACCTAATATAGCAGGTGATAAACAATAGAACTGAAGGAGATAAGGAAAGTACCATGAAGAACAAAGTAAGGAGTGAAGATTGGAATGTAGTGTTAAGTACCTCTGTCCTGGATTGTAAAGACAAATGGATTAGAGATGCCAACAACTGACTGAAGTGTGTAAGGAAAAAGGAACTGATTCAGCACTTGCCCTCACCCAGAATTTATTAGCTACTTTTAAAAATGAAACAATTTTTAAGTTATGGCTGCTTTTACTATCATTGTCACTAGTTTTTCAATGAAGATTTGATTTTTTCATAGTGCATACACACATCTGTTGGATCTATATTTTAATTTTATTTTTCCCCATTAAAATTCCAAAGAATATGAAGACATCATGGTGCCTTCTTGATCAGTGATACTAGAGGAAGAATTGCTTATGTAATAGCTTTTGCTTTGCTGATTAAAGATCTTTCAGTTGCTCTGGGAATCCAGAGTAGGTTTACAAAGGAACTATGGGAGAACTTCTTGTGATGGTTAAAGTCTGTGGCAGTTAAATGAAGTTAGGTATAGAAAACAAAATACATTTGTTTAATTTAACAAATTTGACCAGCTACAATGGGCCAAGTGCTGACCTAGGTACTGGAGATTCAATTCCAAAGTAAAAAAAATTCTGCCCTTATGTAAATTGTATTAGAATGGCTTCAATTTCCATTCTATAACTGAGCACGGGGTTAGAAATACTGTGAGACCAAATGATTCAACAGCCTGGTTTGCTCTTGAAAATGGCAGGGAAGTGGAAGGAATCAGAAAGCTAGCTTTCATAATACCCCTGGCCACTTTCCTGTGGAGTCTGACTTGAACCAAAGGAAACTTCATTCAAACCCTGCGGCTGTGCTTTCCACTTTGCCTGAATTCTTTCTCCCATGTACGGTTTTTGGTGTCTGTGTTGGAATTTCCAGAAACCCTTGCTTTTTAAATTTCTCATCATCATGAATTATACCACTTTGTATTTACGTTAACATATTTGAAAAGAGAGTGATACTACTTCCAGTTAAAAGAGTGACATTTTGAAGACATTAAATTTCTTTAGTTTATATTAAATTCAATGAGAAACTAAAAAATTAAATAACCAATAACTTTTATAACCAAGTTATAAGGTAAATGAATAGTCTGCTCACAGAAACAGGAAATCAGTTGTCCATTTTGCCCATTATTCCTTTGTCACTCATAAATAGGCAATGTAAAAATCTAACTAAAATAGCCAGTTGCTAGGTCATCAGCAAAATAATAACTGAAAGTTACAAAACATTAAATTAGTAATGGGTACAAAGATTTGGTCAATTCAGTTAGAAGTATCTGAAGTGACTTATTTACTGATTTTAGTCTTCATCTAATTTCTAGGGAAGATATAGAGGACTATTAACAAAAAATGTTTGAAAAGCATGATTCAGAACAAGGATCATAAATATTAAAGTGTGCTAGAGTTGGTATTGTTGACCTAAACTTGTATTATAAAATATACTTTTTCTATTCTACTACTACATATTTTATCATTCACCATTTTATATTCTGTTCTTTCTGTTATTTTTCTATTACTATTAATATTTTATTTCTATTACTAATGTTTTCTATTACTGTAACTCTTCATACGTATTTTTTCTTTACTGTCCTATTAAGACAGATCAGTGAATTTTAAAAATTGTTCCTATTTTTACCTTTTCTTTGAAAGTGTGTCTTAAATTAAGACACACTGCCCACTTATTTATGTCTCATTAATTTCTCAATCCATATCAAACATTTCTCCCATGACCTTAACAATTGCTCATAGTTACGTTTTATTTCTTTTTTACTTTTGGGCTTACACTGATAATTCTCACAGCTTGTAGGGCACTTTCACTCAACTAGCCTACAGCTACCTCAAAATCTGTATGTGCAAAATTTAATTCATTGTCATCAGTCCCAACACCCAAACCCGTTCGTTCCCATTCCCAGAATTCCTAACCTCAGTCTTTACCATTCATTGGTAAACCCATAGTCAGAGTCGTTCTTGAATCCTACCTTTTCTCATTTCCCATATCCTAGTGGTCACTGAACCCTACAGGTTTTAACTCTATAAATTGTCTTCTCACTCCATGTTCACTTCTTTATTACTACTGATGTTGCCTTAATTTAGGCTTTACACGTGTGTTCATACCTGTATGCTTTTGCACAAAATCCTCTGTCTTCCTGTCTATAGCCTTCTTTCTTGCTTGCCCGGTAAAGTCCAATTTATTTCTAAAATCCCAGATTGTGTCTTCTACTAACCTTTCGTACTTGTCTCCACTACTCTGCTACCCACCACAGTTAGTCATTCTTCTCTGCTGCTTCCAGATCTTTTGTAACATAGTTTTATGTAATACTTATCAATTTAAATTATGGATACCCTAGCCATAAAATAATAATAAATTACTGTAAAATTTAATAAATGAATGTTTAACAACTCAATCTCTAGGTACTAAAGAAATATTTATTGGATAAATTAGTGAATTAATTAATGAAGCTGGGAAATCAGCAAATTGTTTATTCTTGAATAGAAAATGGACACTGACAAAAGATCAGGGGCTGTAAATGCTTAGGCAGGAAACGAGTGGAAACTAGTGGGGTATAGGTCATATTTCCATTGTTTCCTTCTCCCGGAAGTAGGACATTTGAAAGATATAGCACTCTGAGAAGGATACTACAGCCAGTGTTGATAAAATGGGCCATTAGTGTTGATGAAATGGTCTTAGATACCTGGACCATGACTTAATATCCTCATATGATAGGCTCTTCTTGGCTAGGGTGACAAAATGGGGACAAACAAACGTGTTTTCCCAGAGGTTCACTGATCTATTCAAGAAAATGTAGTGAGAAAGTAGAACAAACTCCCAGATAAAGCCATGTTGCTGATTTCATTGGAGGACAACAGATAGGACATGGAAAGAAAAATAAGACTGAAGCAACACTCAGTAATTCACATGAGAAAATGATTAGAAGAGACTGAAAATATTACTTAGAAATTCAAGTATCAAAACAAGAGTACAGCACATGGGTTGTAAATAAAATGAATACACATTGCGATGTGTAAACACATATAGGGTGGGGCAAAACTGGTTTACAGTTGTTTATATGGAGAACAATATAATAATTAATAGACCAAGAATAAACTCTGTGTTTCACATACAATTGTAAACCTACTTTTGGCTCACTCTGTATATAAGTGGATGGGAAATACAAAGGATTGTTGTAAATATTTTCATGAAATAGTTTTATCTCATGCACCAAATATATAAATAATAACAAAATCTGGTAGAGGGAATATATAACAGTACTCTATGTTAAGAAGATACACCTTTAAGAAAATTCACAAAGTACATACCTTAAAAATGCATATAAGAGACAGAAATTATGTTGAACTGACCTTAGAGAAGAAACAGATATGTTCTTTTAAAAAAATATATTTTTATTGATTTCAGAAAGGAAGGAAAAGGAGAGAGAGATAGAAACATCAATGATGAGAGAGAATCATTGATTGGCTGCCTCCACCATGCCCCCCACTGGGAATCTAGCCTGCAACTCAGGCATATGCCCTTGACCAGAATTGAACCTGGGACCCTTCAGTCCACAGGCCGATGCTCTATCCACTGAGCCAAACCAGCGAGGGCTGGATGATGTGTTCTTCTTCTTTTTTTAAAAATGTATTTTATTGTGTGTTTTTTTTTTTTTTTACAGAGAGGAAGGGAGAGGGATAGAGAGCTAGAAACATCGATGAGAGAGAAACATTGATCAGCTGCCTCCCGCACACTCCCCACTGGGGACATGGCTACAACCAAGGCACATGCCCGTCACCGGAATTGAACCTGGGACCTCTCAGTACTCAGACCAACGAACGCTCCATCCACTGAGTCAAACTGGTTAGGGCTGGATGATATGTTCTTGATACATTTTATGAAACTGGCTCAGAATCAAGGTATAACAGTAATGGGGATATAATCCGGCCATCTTCTGGAAGCCTTAGTCAGCTAAACACAGAGCATCTGACAAGTTCTTGACTTGCTTGATGAAAAGTCTACCTCCAGAGGGTGAAAGAAAATGCCAAAACTCATCATAGAAGCAGCAGTACTAGTATGCTAAAATGTATTTTTACAAAAAGGAAAAGAAAGCATGTGTATGATTGTATGTTTGATATTGTGTGTTTGTATATTCAGTTTAAAAACCGTTGTATGACCACAGAAGGACTGGTTTCCCAGTGGTTGCTCTGGGAAATGGGGCTGGTGGCTGGGGAACAGGAATATCAGAGATACTTTTCACTGTTTGTTTTACTTTAGAAATTTTGAACTACAGAATTATATTGCTTATTTTAAAAGATAAATTTAAATAATCAAAGCCAAAAAAAGCCAGTAAGAAAAAATTCCAAAACAATGCTCATGAGACCAGGGAAGGATCCTTTTAAGATGTCACATTTTCCATTAGCCATTATTAAACCATTTATACTATATTGCAATAATATATTCTGAGTAGATCTCTTAAGCAACTTGCAAGAGTAACCAGAGAATCCCTGCTCTCTGTGAGACGTAGTGGTAGACACCCAAGGCTCCCTGAACACTCCTAATGGCAGGTCTCCCTCTCCTTCTCATGCCTTTTGCCTCCTTCCACACGGGGGGGGGGGGAGGCGGAGGCGGGGAGAGGAGGGATATTTACTAAGAATCAGTGTGTTTGCTCTTAAACTTAATTATATTATGTCTATTGTACTTGATATTTTAAAACTGGAGGCCTGGTGCATAAAATTTGTGCACTGGGGGGGGGAGGGGTGTCCCTCAGGCCAATCTGCATCTCTCCAATCTGGGACCCCTTGGGGGATGTCCAACTGCCAATTCAGACCTAAACCAGCAGTTGGACATCTCTCTCACAATCTAGGATTGCTGGCTTCTAACCGCTCGCCTGCCTGCCTGCCTGATTGCCCCTAACTGCTTCTGCCTGCCAGCCTGATCACCCCCTAACTGCTCCCCTATTTGCCTGATTGATGCCTAACTGCTTCCCTGTTGGTCTGATTGCCCCTAACTGCCCTCCTTTGCAGGCCTGGTCCCCACCAGCAGCTCTTCCTTGCAGGCCCAGTTGCCCCCAACTGCCCTCCCCTACTGGCCTGTTCACCCCCAACTGCCCTCCCCTGCCAGCCATCTTGTGACGGTCATCTTGTGACTACATGAGGGCGGCTAACTTGTGATGACATAGGGGTGGCCATCTTGTGATGACATGGTGGTGGCAAATCTTGTGATGCTGTGAGGGCGTGATGGTCACCTAGGCTTTTATTAGTATAGATGTGTAATTTAATTACATATTAAATGATGAAATATTAAGTGAAAGAGAATGGTTTTATTTATTTATTTATTTATTTATTTATTTATTTATTTATTTTTGAGAGTGGTTTCTTGAAAATGTATTTGAATAGTTTGGAAAGACTATATAAATGAGATGCTAAAACCAAGGGCTCTCAGATTAAGTGTGAGCAAGATAATGGTAAAGGACTGGGGAAATTTACAAAAATAAGTGGTGCCAAGGCTTAGATACTTCTACGAGGTTGTTATGTTTTCACTCTATTTTAAATAACCTGAAACTAGTCCTACCTGGTTTGGCTCAGTGGATAGAGCATTGACCTATGGACTGAAGGGTCTTGGGTTTCATTCTAGTCAAGGGCGATACCTTGATCGGATCCCCAGCCCTGATGGAGCACTTGTAGGAGGCAACCAATTGATGTGTCACTCTCACATTGATGTTTCTTTCTCTATAAACATCCCTCCACTCTCTCTAAAAATCAACGGAAAAATATCCTCGGGTAAGGATTAAAATAAAAATAAATAAATAAATAAATAACCTGAAACTAGAAATTATAAAGGACGTGTTAGGGTTGTGCAAGACAGACTATGCCAAATTCCAATCAGCAATGGAAGAAAGGTCCTTGATCCTAGTCTAGAGTTTGGTGAGTGAATGCATAGTTAAGGGTTTAAAGTTAAAGTTAAAATTTCAGTTATTTGTGTGATGTTCCACTTGTCATAGTTTTTGTTTCACCAGCTGACCACAGACCTTACCCTGTGCTGGCCTAAGCTCCTGACTTGCCCACAGGACTGTGGACTTCTTTAGAAGAGGGGCCATATCTTGTTATTTTTGTCACTACTGGGCGTCGTATATGGATCTTAGAACACAGTAGATGATCAATAACTGTTGGTTGAGTAATTACTATGCCAACAGAGTTTAAAGTAACATATATTTTTGTTGAGTCCTGTTAACAAAAACTTGAAAAGGGTAGAGTGAAAATGGCATGAGGCAAACTGAATTCAGGAGCTGAGTTAAGAGAATGAATATCCAGGTTAATGGAAGGATGTAGAAAATCTCATCTTAAGCTAGACCTAATTCTATAAGGGTTTGTTGGTAAGGGGGAAATAAAAGATTTCCTGGGAGGAAGTAAGTCTTTTTAGAGTTTGCTATAACCAGAGTGGAGGAATCTATTTAGATGCACATAAGACACTAGAATTTCCCAAGTGTGTCTGTCTCATGGAATATAAGATTGCAACATGTTACCTTCTGTACTAGACAGAGTGCGTTTTCTTGTCCTTTATTCTCTTTCTCTCCCTCTGAAGTACAGTCTTTAGGAGAGAACTGGCTCTTCTGGCTGATCTTGCTCATTGCCCCAGGTCCACTGTTTTAGGCAGTGCCTGCCACAGATTACGTGCCTTAGGGATGTTTATCAGTTGAGGGTCCAATGAGCAGCAAAGAGAAGCAGGAACACAGAGACAGCAGGGGCAGAAGTTTACAAACAAGATCAGCTGCAAGTCACTATGAAACAGGAGGAGCCATTGGTTACCCAAATCCTCACCACTAACAGGGGTATTTGTATTCATAAATTGAAAATAAAATTAGCTTGATTTTTTTTCCCTATTGAAATAGGAATTTTTAGAGTGAAATAGGCAGGTTTGGGGAATTTTTAAAATGAAGGGGGTCCATGGAAAAAGCACAGGCTGCAAAGCTGCAAAAGGTTACATTTCCACAAGACAAGGGAATTAGGAGAGACAACAGTTACATTTCCATAAGATAAGGGAATTGGGAGCAACAAAAGGGACACCTTCACAGAATAAAGGGAAGGAGGAAGAAAGCCCAGAGGGAACAGGAGAACAATGACCTTTGAGCTCTGGAATTACTTTCATGACCAAATCAAAGGGGAATAGCGCTCAATCAGGGGGATATAAAGGCACAAAGATCTGCAGCCTTTATAAACCATAGGGAAAGGGGACTCAGTGGGACTCTTTCTCCCCTCCGCCCCCCACGTGGGAGTCTGTACTTGTTCTTCAATAAATTTCCATCTT
The DNA here is from genome assembly GCA_004026665.1 of Murina feae. Lineage (NCBI taxonomy): Eukaryota > Metazoa > Chordata > Mammalia > Chiroptera > Vespertilionidae > Murina > Murina feae. Next base: position 13,515 of record PVJC01028088.1, read on the forward strand.
CACTAATCCATCTTCCATCTGTGGTTTCATTCTTCAACTCCACCAGACAAGAGCCCAGGAGACCATCCTGCCCAGGGAAAACCTCGCGTTTTCAGTCCAAAAATCCCGTTTCCCTATTATAAGGCACTGGTAGAGAAGCAAGAGTCAGGCATGGATTCCTTGGCAGCCAGTGGTGACGTTATTAGACACAGAGAAGACATATCTGGATGGACCGTCAAAAGTGCTCTTTAATTACTTTGATAGACATTCTTGTCTGCTTTGGTTTATAGCAAAGAAAATTTTTTTTTAGCTGGTGAACAGTTTCAATAAATTAAAGATACAAATTATGAGGCCATTTCACAGTTACTGTAGGAGTTACTATATTATTCCTCTCTAAATCACTCAAATGAAGAGACAGAATCATTATGCAATCATTTCAGTATTCTTAATTAAGGAGATGCTAATCTCATCTTTCTTAAATTGACCAAGTTGTGAAGGTAAAGGACAGAAGAAAGAAAAAGCGTTTCATGCCTTTGTATGTATAATGGGGCTCTACTCTGCTAGAATCACTTGGGAATTTTAAAGAACAAATCAATGACAAGATTCCACTCACCACCCCTCTCCCCTCCCCGCAAGCCCCCCTCATCCACTGTTCCTAATTCCCTCTCCCCAAGGCCAATTAATTCAGAATCTCTGGGGGTGGGGCTCTGGCAGCAGAAAGCTCCCTGGTGATTCTAAGGTGCTGAATGGCTGAGGACAATGAAACCAAGCCCCGCTAGGGAGGGGAGAATAGGAGTCTGTCTTAGACAAATTATAGTGAGAAATTGGAACTTAAATTCATGTCCATGTATTCAAATCTGAATGCTCTAAATACAACATTTTATGTGGAACTTATGCATTTTTCTTATGAAGAATTCAATGTACTGATCCGGAAGTTGGATAAAGAAAATAAGCCCTTCCAAAGACTGAGATCTGACCGTGAGAGGCAGAATATTATTATGCATTAGAAATGGTCACAATATACCCTATACCAAATCAGACCTTTTATCGTTTTGAGTTAAAGATTGTGAACATGTCAGGCGAGATTGTGAAAAAATTTTTTTTCAGATTATTTTTTCTTATTGCTCAAAATATTACAAAGAGTAGTACAAATATCTCCTTTTTTTCCCCCTTGACCTTCCCCCAGCCTCCCCTACCCCTCAGTGTCTTGTGTCCATTGGTTATGCTTATATGGATGCATAAAAGTCCTTTGGTGGATCTCTTACCCCCTTCCCCCAATCCTCCCCTGCCTTCCTGCTGTAGTTTGACAGTCTATTTGATGCTGCTCTGCTTTTGTGTCTATTTTTGTTTATCAGTTTATAATGGTCTTTATTATCCATAAATGAGTGATGTCATGTGGTATTTTTCTTTCATTGACTGGCTTATTTCACTTAACATAATGCTCTCCAGTTCCATCCATGCTGTTGCAAATAGTAAGAATTCCTTCTTTTTTATAGCAGCATAGTATTCCATTGTGTAGATGTACCACAGCTTTCTAATCCATTCATCTGCTGATGGGCACTTAGGCTGTTTCCAAATGTTAGCTATGGTGAATTGTGCTGCTATGAACATAGGGATGAATATATCCTTTCTGATTGGTGTTTCTGGTTTCTTGGGATATATTCCTAGAAGTGAGATCACTGGGTCAAATGGCAGTTGCATTTTTAAATTTTTGAGGAAATGCCATACTGTCTTCCATAGTAGTTGCACCAGTCTACATTCCCAACAGCAGTGCACGAGGGTTCCTTTTTCTCCGCATCCTCTCCAGCACTTGTTGTTTGTTGATTTGTTGATGATAGCCATTCTGACAGGTGTGAGATGGTACCTCATTGTTGTTTTGATTTTCATCTCTTGGATGAGT
>PVJC01028089.1:0-22804 GCA_004026665.1 Murina feae
GAAAAGAAAAGAAAAGAAAAGAAAAGAAAAGAAAAGAAAAGGAAAGGAAGCTGGACTTCCAGAAACTTCAACCTGCCCCAATATTGTGCCAATACTTACTAATATAGTTCATTCTTTCAACACATACTTATTAAGAACTAACCATGTGACCCAGCACTATGCTAAGCTCTGGCATACAATATGAAGGAAACAGACAGCCTTTTCCTTCCTGGAATTTACAGTAAACTCCCAAAATAAAAGCCGCACCAGGGCTCCACTAGTCCGCGTAGTTGTTCCTGTGAGTAGGGAAAGGCCCCGTACTGCAAATGCAGCCCTGGCTGCGTTTTACCTCCTCCTTTACCCTGGGCTGGCCCCTTGTACCATGCACAATCCGCCCCTTACTCTGAGCCTCTTGCTTAAACAAAGTCCTTAGGCTTAAACTTTGTCTTGTTCATTCCCATTTAATAAGCAATTGTCAAGCTCAATTACGGATCTTCAAACCCCACAGTGTATTTCGAGGTTTTAGAGGCCTCCACACGGTTCAGTGGGAAATCTCAGATACAGAGATTGAATAATCATACTCCTCTCTCTGTTGATTCTCTCCCTGTTGTTCATGGCAAGACTCTTATTTCCCCCTCTTCATCACTAGTTTTTCTCCTTTCCCCTTCCTTACAGGAAGCACACTGTTTTAAGTGCTAACCATATTTTTTTTCAAATGTGTGCACCTTATAGAGATATACAAAATATATACATAGAGTCCTATAAAGGGAATGTATCTGTGCTATTTTGAGATCAGTGTGCAGGAGGCAGCCGATCAATGATTCTCTCTTATCATTGATGTTTCTATCTCTCTCTCCCTCTCCCTTCCTCTCTGAAATAATATATTTATTTAAAAAAAAGAAGAAGTGAGAGTAGGAAGTAGGTAGATAAAACAGAAAAATTCAAAACTTATGCAGAAAATAATTTCTCAATAACATTAGGGGAAGTATTGCTAGAGTTGCCTTTTTATGGTGAGCAAAATAAAAGCAACAAAAATGACTCCTTCAATAAAATGACAGGTGTGCTCCTATAGCCACACCGAACCGGATCGTGAGCTGCGAAGAAACTGGAAGTATCAGAGTTCAGGATGAGCCACTCAATCAGAAGGAATTACTTGGTACATTAAGAAAAGTGGTCATGTTAACCAAGTAAATGTTATTTTAGTAGCAACTGTGTAAGAAAAAAGGAAGCCGTATCTCACTTATAAAGAACACTGTGCACCCGCTTCTGAGTTTATATAGTTCTCATTCTAAGAGAGTTTGGGAATGTTTGAGAACAACCCTCATTAGCTGTTGTCACCCATGGTTCTCAAAGCTGCCTGCATTTCGCAATCACCTATCAAAAAACTCCAGTGTCAGGGCTCCATGCCAGGCTACTTGACTCAGATTCTCTAGAAGTGAGCCCACGGGTGGTATTTTTTAAAAACTTCTCACATAATCCAATTGCGCAGAGAGTATTGAGAGAAATCTCTTAGCTGACCACTTTAAGTTTACATGTACTCACTTAGAATGTCAATCAGGAGTAACAAGAAAACATTGTCTCAAATTGACAAAGACAATAAGGGAATTTATCAGCTCACCCAGTCCCAAGTCCATAACCCAGTCAGACTTCTGCAGACATCCAGGTCGCAGCCCAGCATCTGCAAAGCTCTGCTGCTTCTGCTCTAACTGAGGCCTTCTACCTTAGGCTGGTAACAAGGTGGTTTGCACCCGCTTCAACACCACGAGACCCAAATACACCCATAGCTGTTTCTCAGAGAAATGAAAGCTTTCCCAGAAGCCCCAGGAGAGAATCATTCACATCTAATTGACCAGAACTGGGTTCCAAGCTGTCAGTGGTCATTGAATTACCAGGCCCAAAAGAGGCTGATGGTTGTTAACTTGACTATGCATTAGAATCACCTGCAGAGTTTGTTAAACTACAGATCACTGAGTCCTAGCCCCAGTTTCTTGTTCAGTACTTACAAGGTAAGGCCTAAGTTATGTGTTCTCTGTTGCCAAGTTATGGTGATTTTGAAACACTTTGAGGACCACCTGCTGAGAATACAAGCTGTCTCCCCTAAAACACATGGCTATGTGAAAGGGTAGATACCTGTGGTCATTCAAATAGGTCCACAAATTCTCTGACACTTCTTTCAAAAAGTGGATCTATTTCCCTTTCCCCTGACTTAGTTAGACTTAACTTGTAACAAACAGAATAAAGTGGAAGTGATGGTGTGTAACTTCAACAGGTCATAAAAGACAGGATAGCAGAAGCAATGTAAAAAAGAAGAGAGATATATTCGAAAAAAAACAAGTGACACTTGTAAACAGCTTCTGAAATAGAGATAACTTGGATCAAATTGAAAGACAGAGAGAGCAGAAAGTTAATTGAAAATGGTCATTTATAGGTTTGTATCTCTAACATTCCTTCGTCTATGAAAATAAAAACTACGTTATGCTTATATAGGCAAGAATTGTGTGTGAACAAAATAAACACATCTTTGTGTTTTTTCAGAAATACACCAACAGTACCACCTTTGAAGAATTGCACTGTGACCTTCTAGGACAGGGCTGAGAGGTCTGTGATTTACAACTTGGACTGAAGGAAGAAAAAGGGCAGGACAATTACCAACGATATAACACTCCCCTTTCCAATACCGCAATTCCGCTCTGTACGCCCACCAATATTTGTTTTTCATGACCAGTAAAAAGGTAGAGTGGGATGGCTGATAATTTGGGCTTTGGGGTTAGATAACCTGTGTTTGAATCTCAGCTTTATTACTTATTATTTTTTATTCTTCATTTCAGTTAGTGTAGCCTTAATTTCAGACTTGTTCTTTTGCATAGTTTCCATCTCCTTTTTTGTGCCATCTAAATTCCTTGAGCATTTGTATAAGCATTGTTTTGAACTCTGTGGTAGTTTGCCACCATTTCATTTAGTTTTTTTTCCATGGATGTCTACTGTTCTTTCATTTGGAACATGTTTATTTGTCTACTCGTTTTTGTTTTCTTCCCTGTATTTATTTTTATATATTAGGTAGAGCTGCTATGTCTCCTGGACTTGGTAGAGAGGGTTTATTTATATAGCATGTGTCCTATAGTAGGGCCCAGTGGTGCAGCATCCCTGGTCACCATACCTGGGCACTCCATGTGCACCCCCTGTGTGGGCTGTAATTTAGTTATAATTTTATGTGATTATGGGAGGTTCCAAGTACTGTGTTTACTTACACTGCCATCTTGACTGGAACCCTGGAGTAATTTCTGCTTGAAGGAAATCTTCAAAACCCTTTTTTAAGTTAATCCAGTCATTAAACAAATATTTGTTCATTACCTGCTGTATTCCTGGACACTCTTCCAGGCACTGGAGATATGGAGATGAACAAGACAGAGATGGCCACAGTTCTCTTGATTCTTACACTGTAGAAAGAAATGGGGGTAGAGGAGGCCAAAAATGAAAAAAGAAGTAAGCACATGTACAAACCTATGATATAATTTAGGATGGTATAACTGGTCTGAAGGAAACAAAATTCTCCTCAAAATGTCAGTAAACAAAACCAAGAAAATCTGAGAAACGCTCACATCCAAGAGGAACCTTGGGAGACAACAACTAACTGTAATGGGGCATCCTCGGTGGGATCCTGAACATAAAAGGCCATTAGATAAAAGTAAAGAAATATGAATAAACTATGGCCTCTATTTAATAACAGTGTGACAAAATTGGTTTATGAAATGGAATAACTGAAGCATGCCAATGTAAAATGTTAATAATAGAGGAAACTGGTTGGTGGCATATGGGAACTCTCTGTCCTATCTCTTCAATTTTACTGTAAATTTAAAACTGTTCTTAAAAAAAGTCTGCTTTTTAAGAGGTTTGTTTTTTGTTTGTTTTTTTAAACACTATGGGGATATTACAAACTTTGAAGAAGAGAGTAGACCGCTCCAGATTTTCATATGGTAGTCTGAATAAATCTTTTTTTTATTGATGACACTATTACAGATGTCCCCCATATTCAAATCCAAGCTGACTTCTCACTTACACCGCAAAATTACTAAGATGAGGCATTGCATTAATGCTCCAAATGTAAATAAAAAACTACTTTTCCTCTCTCCTTCTCCACAAAGGTATAATAAAATAGGTCTGGGGTTCCTTAACCTGTGTTTTCCTGAAGATGTCCTGATGATCACTTCTCTTTGACTTTCTCAAACATAAGGCTATGTCACAGTTGCCAAAATATCTCACAACTTTATACTTTCTTCTAGTTTGAATATATACTTAAAAGCTAAAAAACAAAACAGCCTTTAGAGGTCTTGTAAAAACATTGATGGCTGTAACTAGATGCCAGTTCCAGAGTTTCTGAATGAGTTCGCAGATAATACTGATGCTGCTAATCCAGGTATTATACATGGAGAACCACTGAACGACACCAAACATAGTAACTCCATTCTTACCATTGTTATCTTATAAATTAGCAATAGATTCAAACGCCTCCAAATAATACATGAACAGAACTTAGGTGTGTTGCTTCAGGGAAAGGCTTCCTCATTCTAAAAAGAGGTCCTTTTATTCTCCCACATGTATTATACTTGAATATAATGACTAATACTTTGGGCTCCACCTCTGACTAAATCAATTGCAACCATCTTGAGATCACGAGGGAAGATGCCAAAAGATGGCATAGCAAAGAGACATTTGAAAAGACAACACCTAAATCTTTGATGATGTCATTGACCTATTTGAATCAACTAACCCTGGAGCCCATCCTACCTGCAAATATCCCATGTGAAATAAATTATTCCTTTATTGTCTAAGCAAATTTGAGTCATGGTTATCATTTTCATATAGTTATCCTGTTTTGTCTTCCAGATGGAGAGTATAGTGTCACAGTGACTGACAGGCCACTTGGCATGTTAACATCATCCTGAGACACTACTTCTCAGATTCCATCCTTTCCCAATTTCCTCTTCACTTACCAGCTCCAGCCACACTGATGCAGTTTATTGACTCCACATCAGGACCTGCCACTGACAGTTCCTCTACCTGGACACTCTGCCTTCAGAGCTTCCCATGACTGGCTCTTTCTTATCACTGGAGTTTCAGCTTAATTATCATTTTTTCAAAGATATCTCTCCAGACCATAAAATCAGAAGTGATGTTTTCCACCCCACCTCCAACTTTCTTTTTTCTATTGTCCCATTTTACTTTCTTCAGACCAGTTATACCATCCTAAATCATGTCGTAGGTTTGTACATGTACTTACTTCTTTGTTCATTTTTGGCCTCCTCTACCCCCATTTCTTTCTAGAGTGTAAGATCCAAGAGAACTGTGGCCATCTCTGTCTTGTTCATCTCCACATCTCCAGTGTCTGGAAGAATGTCTAGGAATGCAGCAGGTAATGAACAAATATTTGTTTAATGACTGGATTAACTTAAAAAAGGGGTTTTGAAGATTTCCTTCAAGCAGAAATTACTCCAGGATTCTGATCAAGATGGTAGTGTAGGTAAAAACAGTACTGGAAATCTCCCACAATCACATCAAAATTATAACTAAATTATGACCACCCCATCAGTACTTCGTTGGGCCACCTTTTGCCTTCAATACTGTGGCAATTCTTGGCATTGACTCCACGAGATGTTGAAAGGTGATGCGAGGAATCTGACACCATGCCTGATGAATAGCACTGTCCAGTTCTGTGAGATCTGATGGTTGTGGAACCAGCTGCCTGATGGCTCTTTTAACTTCGTCCCACATATGCTCAATTGGATTGAGATCTGGTGATTGTGGGGGCCACCTAAGCAAGGTAAAGTCTCCCTCATGTTTCCGAAACCACTCCTGCACAATATGAGCATTGTCTTGTTGGAAGAAGCCATCTCCATTGAGCTACACCATCAACATGATAGGATGAACTTGATCAGCAATGATACTTAGATATGTTGTGCTATTCATATGTTGTTCCACACAAATTAAAGGGCCCAAATCATGCCAGGAAAACATGCCCCAAACCATAACACTGCCCCCACCAGTTTGAAGGGTTGTACTCATGCATGTGGGGTGCATGCTTTCATGCTGTTTCCACCAAATTCTCACTCTGCCATCTAAATGACACAACTGGAAATGATTCATCGGACCACATGACTTTTTTCCAATGCTTGACTGTCCAATCCTTGTGTTCCTGTGCGAATTGGAGATGTTTTATCTTGGTAACTGAAGACAGCAAAAGTGTTTGAACAGGTCTTCAGCTGCCATATCCCATATGATACAGTGCACGGCTTCCTGTAATTAACAAGAAAAGGAATTATTTCATGTTTATTGTTGTTGTCTTAATAGTGGTGTATGTTTCACTATGGAGAGGGGTGGAATTACTAGCAGTCACTTAATCTGGCCGAGCAAATCAGGTCGTTTCTGGGAAGAGGAGATCAGAGATAAGCAAAAAGAACATGGGCCAGTTGAGTTGAAAAGCTTGTTTCTGACTATTCTGCAGAAAGAAGCTGCCTCCCAAAGGCATCCTTAGGAGCATCTGCAGCAGGGTAGTGTGATAATTCATTTCTTTATCAACTCCAGCAAGTTCCCTGTTCTCTGGATAAAGTGTCTACTCTGAACCAACTTATAGGAAGTGCCATCCCTGCCTCCTTCTGGGATATCATCATACAGGACAAACAAGGTAATTCTCTGCACATTCCGCAATTGGAAAAGTGTCTTTATCATGGCCAGGATGGTCTGACTGTGAGCAGAATCAGCAGCTATTAAGAAAGTAGGATTTATAATGGAGAGATAATTCCTTCTACTCCTAAAATACTTCCCCAGTCACTGCCCATGACTGACTTTAACTAACAGGAATAAAATCTTTTAAAAGTGACCAATCCTTATTTTACATGGTATGTACTTGTATGTCCTATAACTCTCTAAGTGTCTTGTTGAATTTAAAATATTTTAGTAATTGTTTTAATAAAAAGGCAGGCATAAATTCCTGGATGAACATATCCATTACTGGAAGATATAATATCAGATCTTTGATATTCAAGTGATCTGACATGCTCACAGAAGTTCAAACTTAACATGGTCTACTATATAAGTCCTTAAACTAAATAAATATTCAGAGAAAGAATTTTGTTTCAAATATACTCTTATTGATTTCAAAGATGTAGGAAAAGAGAGAGAGAGAGAGAGAGAGAGAGAGAGAGAGAGAGAGAGAGAGAGAGAGAAACATCAGTGATGAGAGAGAATCATTGATTGGCTACCTCCTGCATGCCCCACACTGGGGATCAAGCCTGCAACCCAGGCATGTACTCTGACCAGAATCAAACTATAAAAGGAGCAATACAAAAGAAAACATAATCCTTATAAATATTTATGCACCCAATATTCCAGGATCATGTAAATATGTAAAGCAAATATTAATGGACATTAAGAGAGAATTTTATAATAATACAGTCATAGTAGGAATCTTAACACCACATCAATATCAATAGACTAGTAGCCCATTGCAGGAAGATTTCTGCAAGAATAGGGCTTCCTGAGCCAGAGCAAAGCAGAAAAGGAGCAAAGCCCGCCTCGGCTCCCATCTCTGCTACCTCAACTCCCGTCTCTGCCACCTCAGCTCCCTTCTGTGCTGCCTCGGCTCCCGCCTCTGACACCTCGGTCCGCCCCCCTTCTCCCTCCCTTCTTCACCATCTCTGCTGCCTCGGCTTCATGCCTTTCTCCACCACTTGGCTCCCTTCTGCAGCACTTGGCTTCCTTCTATGCTGTCTTTAGTCTTCACTCTCCTGTATATGCAAATTAACTGCCATCTTTGATGGGTTAATTTGCATACAGTTACTCTGATTGGCTGGTGGGTTTGGCTTGGCTGGTGGGCATGGCTTATGTGTCTTGGAGTGATGGTTAATTTGCATATTACTCTTTTATTAGAGTAGATAGATCTTCCAGACAGAAAATCAAGAAGAATATCGTGGCTTTAAATGACACAGTAGGTTAGATAAATTTAATCAATATTTTCAGAACATTTAACCCAAAAACAGCAGAATACATTATTTTCAAGTGCACATAGAACATTTTCTAGGATAGACCATATTTTAGGACAGAAAATAAGTCTCAATAAATTTAATAAGATTGAAATCATATCAAGCATATTATATGACCACAATGGTATAAAACTAGAAGTCAATTATGTGAAAAATTAAAAACACACAGACACAGAAGGCTAAATAACATATTGCCAAACAGTGGATCAATTAGCAATGAAGTCAAGGGAAAAAATCAAAGGTATCTTGAGATGAATGAAAATGAAAACACAACAAACCCAAAGTCTATGGTATACAGCTAAAGTAGCCCTGAGAGGGAAATTCATAATGATATAGACCTACCTCAAGAAGCAAAAAATATCTCAAACAACCTAATCTTACCTCTAAAGGAGCTAGGAAAAGAACTAGAAACAAAGCCCAAAGTGAGTAGAAAAAAATGAAATAATAAATATCAGAGCAGAAATAAATAAAATAGAGTCTTAAAAAAAACAACAAAATATTAATGAAACCAAGAGCTGGTTCTTTGAAAAGATAAATAAGAGAGACAAACCTTTAATCAGACACATCAAGAAATAAGAAAGGGTACCCAAATAAATAAAATCAGAAATGAAAGAGAAGAAGTAACAACTGACACCAGAGAAATATAAAGAATTATACAAAAATATTACATACAACCTATTGCTAACAAATTTCACAATCTGGAAGAAATGGATAAATTCCTGGAATCATACAATCATTCTAAACTGAACCTGAAAGAATCAGAGAATGTGGAACTAATGAAATTGAAGCGGCAATAAAAAAAATATTTTCAAACAAACAAAACTCCTGACTGGATGGCTTCACAGGTGAATTTTATCAAACATTAAAAAAAAAGAACTAACATCTATCCTATCCTTCTTAAACTATTCCAAAACATTCAAGAGGAGGGAAGACTCCCAAGCTTATTTTATGAGGCTAGATAAGGAAATACCACTGACAAACATAGATATTAAAATCCTCAACAAAACATTAGCAAATCAAATCCAGCAATACATTAAAAAGATCACATATGCCCTAACCAGTTTGGCTCAGTGGATAGAGCGTCGGCCTGTGGACTGAAGGGGTCCAGGTTCTAGTCCAGTCAAGGGCATATACCCAGTGGGAAGTGTGCAGGAGGCAGCTGATCGATGTTTCTCTCTCATCGATGTTTCTAATTCTCTGTCCCTCTCCCTTTCTCTCTGTAAAAAAATCAATAAAATATATTTTTTTAAAAAGTTCACATATTATGACCAATTAGAATTTATTCTAGGGATATAAGGTTGGTAAAATACACACAGATCAATAAACATAATATACCACATAAGCTAAAGGAAGGATAAAATCACATGATTATATCAATAAATACAGAAAAAACATTTGATAAAATCTAGTGCTCATTTATGATAAAAACTCTCAGAAAAGTGGGAATAAAGGGGATATACTTCAACACAGTAAAGGCCACTTATGACAAACCCACAGCCAACATCATATTCAATGGCCAAAAATTACAAGCATTCCCCTTAAGTCAGAAACAAGCCAGTGATATCTGCTTTCATTACTCATATTCCACATAGGATTATAGGTCCTAGCCACAGCAATCAGACAAGAAAAAATAAAATTCATCCTAATTGGAAAGAAAGAAGTAAAACTGTCATTATTTGCAGATGAAATAATACTGTTTATAGAGAACTATAAAAATTCCACTAAAAAACTGCCAAAACTAATAAATGGAATCAGTATAGTAGCAGTATACAAAATAAATATACAGAAATCAGTGGTATTTTTATACACCAATAATAAACTATCAAAAGGAAAGTAAGAAAACAATCCCATTTAAATTGCATAAAAATAGCTATAAATAAATTGAACCAAGGATGTAAAGACCTATACTCAGAAAATTATAAAACAATGAAGAAAGAAATTGAAGAAGATATAAATAAGTCAAAGCATATACTGTGTTCATGATCTGGAAGAATTACATCATTAAAATATCCATATTTCCCAAAGCAATCTATAGATTCAACATAATTCCAATTAAAATACCAATAACACTCTGGCCGTGTGGCCTCAGTGGGTTGAGCATTGTCCTGTGCACTAAGAGTTTGCCAGTTTGATTCCTGGTCAGGGCACATGTTCAGGTTGTGGGCTTGATCCCCAGAAGCTGGCATGCAGGAGGCAGCAGATTGATGTTTCTCTCTCATATCATTGTTTCTCTTTTCTCTCTCTTCCTCCCTCTCTGAAATCAATAAAAACATATTTTAAAAAAATAAAAATAAATAAAATACCAATGGCATAGCTCACAGATCTAGAACAAATATTTCAACAATTTATATTGAACCACAAAAGACCCTGAAGAACCAAAGCAATTTTGAGAAAGAAGAAAAAGTTGAAGGAATCATGCTACCTGTTATCACACTATACTACAAGACCATAGTAATCAAAACAGCATGATACTGGCATAAAACAGACATATAGATCAATGGGACGGATTAGAGAGCCCAGAAATAAACCCATGCCTTTGTGGTCAATTAATGTTTGACAAAGGAGGAAAAAACATACAATGAGGTAAAGATAGTCAATTCAATAAATGGTTTTGGAAAGTGAACAGATATGTGCAAAAAATGAAACTAGACTACCTTCTTATACCATACATAAGAAGAAACTCAAAATGGATTAAGGACTCAAATGTTAGAACTCAGACCATATAAATCCTAGAAGAAAATAAGGCAGTAAAATCTCAGACATTTCTTATAACAGTATTTTTTCTGGGCAAGGAAAATAATGAAAAAATAAATAAATGGGGCTACATCAAACTGAAGTGTCTTGCACAGCAAAGGGAACCATCAACAAAATGCAAAGACAGTCCATTGAAAGGGAGAACATATTTGCCAATGATACATCTGATAAGGGGTTAATATCCAAAATTTATAAAGAACTTATACACCTCAACACCAAACAAACAATTCAATTTAAAAATACAGGCCCTGAATAGACACTTCTTCAAAGAGGATATACAGATGGCAAATCTATATATATAAAACCCTAATATGCAAATAGACTGAACAGCAGAACAACCGAACAACCAAACAACTGGTGACTATGATGTGCCCTGAACATCAGCAGGCGTGCACGGAACATGGTGGGCATAAGCCATGATGGGATGGTGGAGCAGATGAGCAGAGGCACAAGACCAAGGCAGAGTGTCAGTCGCTGTCATCAAGGTGAGCCTCTAGTGTTTACTAAAAATTCTTTGCTCCCACGTGCCGTGGTCCCACCCAGCTCTCTCACCACTGCTGGCACGTGGCGCTGGCACCATCATTGGGTGCAAGCAGCAACTGCCAGCCCTGATCACCCCTGAGGGCTTCTCCACCTCTCTCTGATCCTGAGGGGCAATCAGGGCAGCAGCCGCTGCTTGTACTTGCTGCTGGAACTAGGCCCAATTGCTCCGCGCCATCAGTGGGTGCAAGTGGGCTGGTGCCTCAGTGCGTGGGAGTGGCAGTGGCGGGAGCAGGGCTGCCAATAGAGAGAGAACTGGGGGCTGCAGCGGAGGGGACTGGGCAGGGGCATGGAGAATAGGCCAAGAGCCTCCCCTGTGCCCACTGCAGCCTCACAGCCCACTGTTCCCCTCAAGGTGCATGAATTCATGCACTGGACCCCTCGTAGATATATGAAAAGATGCTCAATGTCACTAAGCATCAGAGAAACGCAAATTTAAACTACAATGAGATGTCACTTCACACCAGGCAGAATAGCTATCATCAATAAATCAACAAACAACAAGTATTGGTGAGGACCTGGAAAAAAGGGAACCCTCTTGGACTGTTGGTGTGAATGCAGATTGCTGCATCCACTATGGAAAGCAGTATGAAGTTGGCCACCAAAATTAAAAATGGAACAGCCTTATAACCCAGCAATCCCACTACTGCGAATTTATCTGAAAAAAAACTGCAACACTAATTTGAAAGAATATATGCATTCCTATGCTCATTGCAGCATTATTTACAATAGCCGAGTTCTAGAAGCAGCCCAAGTGTCCATCAATAGATGAATTGATAAAAAAAGGTGTGGTACATTTACTCAATGGAATATTACTATGTCATAAAAAAGAAGGAAATATTACCCTTTGCAATAGCGTGGATGGACCTGGAGAACATTATACTTAGTGAAAAACAACAGTCAGAGAAAGACAAATACCATATCATTTCACTGATATGTGAACAAAATAAACAAACAAAATAGAAAAGAAAAAGAAAGAAAACAGACTGAGGTGTCAGAGGGGAGGTGCTGGAGGCTAAAACCAACATTAATTAGCATATTATGCAAAAAGGCCCATTGAAAAGCCAATGGATTTTGATATTCAGCAGGGCTGAAAATCAGCATAATATTGCCCTGCTGTGGACTCAATGGCTAAAGGCAATTCCCTAACCTGATAATCCTTTTACTGTTTACCAAACATTATCTTTGATATGCTTTTATGCATTCCTAAAGGGTAAATGTGTATTCAAGTGAATAAAAGCTGACGACAGGTCCAGGGTTTCAGGGAGTTTCTCCACTAGAGAGAAGTTCCCACCTGGCTCCCCCATGCCTACTAAATCCATATTTTTTATCTAGTGTTTCCATTTGTGTGTGGCCCCTTCTTCAGGTCCTAAATCCTAGCATAAATGGATGCAACAGGAAGGGGGCTTACAGAGCTGGGTGAAAAAGGTGAAGGGATTAATAATTTTTTAAAAAGGGTAAAACCTCATAGACACAGACAATGTTATGGTGATTACCAGAGCGAAAGAATAGAGGAGGTGTAAGAGGGTAAAGGAGAGATAAATACTGATGGAAGGAGACTTGACTTGGTGTAGCAAACACACAATATAATACACAAATGATGTATTACAGAACTGTACACCTGGAACCTATGTAATTTTATTAACCAATGTCACTCCAATAAATTCAATTTAAAGGTAAAAAATGATTTATTCTATACTCTGGTCTCCATAAAAAAAATGGTGACTCATAAATTTGGAAGATTTTAAAAATAATTTTTATTATATAGCATGAATCCCAATTAAAAGAATAGATTCAAATAAGTGTTATATGGGTGTGTGTTTTTTCAAAACTGAAATAGGTGGGAGAGAAGCTTATATGAGGAGACACTAGTGTAGCAGTTCTCAACCTGTGGGTCGCTACCCCTTCAAAAGACCCTTTCACATGGGTCCACTAAATACATCCTGCATATCAGATATTTACATTATGATTCATAACAGTAGCAAAATTACAGCTATGAAGTAGCAACAAAAATAATTTTATGGTTGGGGGTCACCACAACATGAGGAACTGTATTAAAAGGTCACGGCATTAGGAAGGTTGAGAACCACTGCACTAGTGTAAATGTTTAGGAGTTTCTCTGGTGAGCTCAGAATTTATAAAGTTGGAGATAAGATGCACAATCATAAAAGAAATCTTAGAATTAGAAAAAAAATAGCCCAGCCAGCATGGCTCAGTGGTTGAGCATCGACCTATGAACCAGGAGGTCAAGGTTCAATTCTGGTCAGGGCACATGCCCAGATTGCCTGATCCATCCCCAGTGTGGACCATGCAGGAGGCAGCTGATCAATGATTTTCTGTCATCATTGAAGTTTCTATCTCTCTTCCTCTCCCTTCCTCTCTGAAATCAATAATAAAAATATTTTTTAATGAAAGAAAAAAAGTAGTGTGAGGTTGGCTAAAACCCATAGTAAGCAGAGGTTTGCAGAATTATTGGGATAAAAGAAAAAAGAGTAAACATAGAAAGGATGGAAGGAAACTGTATACTGAAATCTCTTCAATATCAAAGGGAAGAAATTAAGTAATATCAAATGCAGCTTATAGGTAAGAGAGCAAAAACGGGAAGAGTGGTGGTTTGGGCTTCAGTGAAATCGGTTTCTCACCCCCTGGCAGTACCACCTTTACAGACTTGAGTTTCCATTTCCTTCTTGGTCCTACAGAGTCCTTTATATCAAAGAGCCTACTTGATCTGTACGTGGCTGAGCCACACACTTGGTCCAGCTCCTTCTCAATTCTCTAAGTGGAATCTTCTCTTTTACATTCTAGCTACTACAGCTCTTCAACCTTCTTAGAGTCCTCTTACTCTAGAGTGTTTAGGTGAATAAGAACAAATTAAAAATAAGACAACTTTTCCAGTTGAAAATATAAAAGACTTCTCTCTCTTCCTTTTTCTTTGAGCAGTCACCTTAGAAAACAGAATTGTAAGTACTTTCTCATCTCTTTGAACTGTATATTAATTATTTTGAAGACCACAGGGGCCTTTTGTCAGCTAGCCTTTGTCTATTGTATGACCCAGAATGTCTTTCTCAAGGACCTGGGAGCCATCTGTTTGAAATGCAAATATCAAAGGAGATAGCACTCCTATCTTCTAGTCTTTATTGAAGGATAGGAGCCTAATTTTAATGGGCATCTTGCACCCAGTTGCAAAACTACCTCCTGTCATAGAGATGAGAAGTTTGTTTTTCCTCTGAATAAAGCAATTTAGCTAACACAGCTGGTCATTCTAATTACCAGGTGAAGTTAGGATGAATTATGTGTGACAAATGGTATTGTCAAGTTTATCCTGAAAACACTACTATTAGGTTGCATCAGTTTGGCTACACAAAGAGGTATGATTCCTTTTTATCTTTATACTAGATACTTTATACTAGATACTTTATACTTTATCTTTATACTAGATCTTTATACTTCAAAAATTTGTGCACTCGGGGAGGGGGGGTGTCCCTCAGCCCAGCCTGTACCATCTCAGTCTGGGACCCCTCAAGGGATGTCCACCTACTGGCTTAGGCCAGCTCTCTGGGGGATCGGGCCTAAGCTGGCAGTCAGACATCCTTCTGGCAGCCTGGGAGCCCTCAGGAGATGTCCACTTGCCAGCAGGGAGCAGATCTAAGCTGCAGTCAGACATCCCTAGCGCTGCTGAGGAGGTAGGAGAGGCTCCCGCCACCACCGCTATACTGGCAACCACCAGCCTGGCTTGTGGCTGAGCAGAGCTCCCCCTGTGGGAGCACACTGACCACCAGGAGGCAGCTCCTGTATTGAGCGTCTGCCCCTTGGTGGTCAGTGTGTGTCATAGTGACCAGTCATTCCCAGTGGTTCTGCTGTTAGGGTCATTTTGCATATTACCCTTTTATTATATAGGATAGAGGCCTAGTGCACAGTCAGGCTAGTTGGTTTGCCCTGAAGGGTGTCCCAGATCAGGGTGGGGGTCTCACTGGGGTGCCCTGCCAGCCTAGGTGAGAGATGATGGCTGTTTGCAAGCTGACCAACCCCCCGAGCAGGGACCCTCACCCCATGGGGATGTGGCCAGCCTGGGGGAGGAGCTGAGGGCTGTTTTCAGGCTGGCCACACACTCTCTTCAGGGTGGGAGTCTCTACTGGGGTTCCTGTCCCACCTAGGTGAGGGGATGATGGCTCTTTGCAGGCTGACCACAGCCCCTTCAGGGTGGGGGGAAGGTCCCACTGGGGTGCCTGGCCAGCCTGGGTGAGGGGCTGATGACTGCTTTCAGGCTGGCTACAAACCTGGCAACCCAAGCTCCCAGCCTCCCCTTTTTTTCTTTTTTTTTTCTGGGATTTATTTATCTTCTATAATTAAAACTTTGTAGCCTTGAGCGGAGCCCAGGGCCAGCCAGGGCAGGTGGGAAGCTTGGCTTCCTCCATTGCCATGGGCAACCCAAGCCTCCTGCTAGCTCCAGCTCCGTGGCTGCTGCCATCTTAGTTGGGTTAATTTGCATATTTACTCCTAATTGGCTTGTGGGTGTGGCTTGTGGGCATGGCTTGAGTCTACTGGAAATACGGTTAATTTGCATGTTTCTCTTTTATTATATAGGATTCTATTAGTGGATTACCTGTGATGTACACACATTATATCTTAATGCTTATTCAATAATAAAAATGTTTTCTTTCTCTAATACCTTTGTCAAGAGAATTTTTGGGGTTGAGAGATTTTGTTTTCAATTCTATTTCTCCAAAATGTACCAATCATTCTTTTCCTGATGCCTCATTGAAAATTAACGTGCAAACATATGTTGTGGCAGGATGCAAAAGATATCCTAAAAAGTTTATGCCTATAGAGAAAGAGGTAACCTTACAATACACTTAGTTTGGTAGTTTTACTTTATTCAAGCTCAGCATCTTCAATGCTATATTTATTATTATAGAACTAAAAATTCTTAAAATAGCTTTTTTTTTGTTTGTTACCAAGTAAAGGTCAGAATTGACCTTGTTTCCAAGTAAAGGTCAGAATTGAGTTTTTGCTCTGAGAAAAAGAAACAAGTGATCCATTTAATAATGTTGAAATGACACCTGAAAATTTTCCCCAATTAAAAAAATACAATTTTAGGTGTTTTTATTGGTATATCTGAATACTGCACATTGGCCATCTACATAACAGAAGAGTTGAAGGACAGGGAAATAGAAAAACACATCAACAGAGTGTTGGAAGACTAGAGTTCTTGGCTCTGCATTTAACTAGCTATATGACCTTGGCTGTCATTAGGGCTGTTCACCAACATTGCCTCCCTCTTCCTGTTAGCATGGTACCAAGATTATACTTCTTTAGCCTCTTGAAGTCAGGTGTGGCCATGTAACTTCTGTTGGTACTGAAGTGTGAGCAGAAGAGATGTGTCACTTGTGGGTAGAAGCTTCGACTCACTACTGACTGATGCCAACTGTCCTTTTCCTTGCTGTGGTAATCATGGAAGTGTGTGTAAAGAGGGTGCCCCTGTCAGTCTGACTCCCTGAGGAGGGATTGGGAAAAGCTGTGTTGGACATGCACCATGAGTAAGAAATAAGTTTTTGCTGTGTTAAGCCACTGGGGGTTTTGGAGTTCTTGTTATAGTGGCATAACCCAGTCCATCTTGACTATTCGGATGACCTTGAATGAGCCTCTGCATGTGTGGAAGACCCAGTTTCCCATGAGTGAGGTGAAAGATTTAGAATCAATAGATTTTTTTCAAGAATTTTTATTTTCCAGCAGCGGATTTCAAAAGAAATCCTCCAGGAAACCTAAAGTGTAAATGGATACAGAGAGAACTGGGTGCCCTCTAGGTAAAAACACTGGGTAAATACCTCTACTGTGTTGTCCAACGCTAACACATCATTGGTCTCTTAGATGACTCAGCATCTCGTAATTGTGGACAGCTCTGCTGACTTCTCTCTCACTGGAGCAAATCTGACCAGTATGAATTTCAGTGCACAAACCAGCACAAATCCTGGGATTTCCATTCCTAGGTAAGGCAAACATAGTGATCCTGGCTTATGGAACAATCTGTGGAATCTGATTGAAATGGACTTCTGGTTTCCCCTTGACACACTGTGACAAAGGCAACTAAGATAACCTACCTATTCCTTGCCAGGAAGCCAGGCATGCAGATGATCCTAAATTCTGTTACTAATGCTAATGTGAACCCAAGTGACCTCTGTAAGGGAAACACCGGAGAGTCCTATCAGTGAGTGTGACGGTATGTCTGAGGCTCAGAAAACAACTGTTAAAATGGACATAATGTAGCCTTTTGAGCTACCAATGATTTGGTGGGGCGAGATGGGCAACAAATTATGAGTTTTTTCTAGAACAGACCTGAGTGACTCCTGAAATCTCTCTCTTCCTCTCCTAGTTCTCATAGTGGTCAAATGAGTCCTGGATTCATACAGATCTGGATTCCTCTACTAGTTGACCAGGACATGTACCCTAAGGACTCTGTGACTCAATTTCTTCTATTGTAAAACAGAAGAATAATAACTATTTGCTAAATGAGGTTAAATAAGACAAAACATGCAAAACACTTGTCACCTCACTTCCACCCTCCCCAACTCCTGTTCCCTTTAGTTTCCATTTATTTGACAACTAGGGGCCTGGTGCACAAAAATTTGTGCACTCGGGAGGTCCCTCAACCCGGCCTGTGCCCTCTCACAGTCTGGGACCCCTCAGGGGATGTCCACATGCTGGTATGCCTGGCCAGCCTGGGTGAGGGGCTGATGGCTGTTTGCAGGCTGGCCAAGCCCCCCAGTGTGGACCCTCACCCCACTGGGGTGTGGCAAGCCTGGGTGAGGGGTTGAGGGCCGTTTTCAGTCTGTCCACAGTCCATTCAGGGTTCGGGTCCCTACTGGGGTGCCTGGGCAGCCTGGGTGAGGGGCTGAGGGCTGTTTTCAGGCTGCAAACAGTCCCTTCAGGGTTCGGATCCCTCCTGGGATACCTGGGCAGCCTGGTTGCCGGGCTGAGGGCTGTTTTTAGGTTTTCAGGCTGCCTACAGCTCCCATTGACCCAACATCCCAGCAAGACTGGCTGAAATCAGGTTTCAGGGGTTTATTTATCCTCTATAATTGAAACACTGTTGCTTTAAGCTGAGGCCTAGGCAGGTAACGAAGCCTCCTGTTTGCTTCAGCTCTGTGTCTTCTATAATTGAAACAATGTTGCCTTAGTGATGCCCAGCCAGCCTAGGCAGGCAGTTTCCTCCATCGCTGGTACAATGGAAGCCTCCTGTTTGCTTCAGCTCTGTGGCTTCTATAATTGCAACTATGTTGCCTTGAGCAGAGAGAGGCCCAGCTGACCTAGGCAG
Organism: Murina feae; assembly: GCA_004026665.1. Lineage (NCBI taxonomy): Eukaryota > Metazoa > Chordata > Mammalia > Chiroptera > Vespertilionidae > Murina > Murina feae. The sequence goes on from PVJC01028089.1 coordinate 18,622, forward strand.
ACAGTTTACTCCTGGTGCAATGGAAGCCTCCTGTTTGATCTAGTTCCATGGTGGTTGGCCTCCATCTTGGCTGGTTTAATTTGCATACATCTTTGATTGGCTGGTGGGCATGGCTTGGCTGGTGGGTGTGCCTTAGGCGTCCCAGAGAAACAGTCAATTTCAATATTACTTTTTTATTAGAGTAGATTCCTATGATGTATCTTTCTTGTTTAACATATTTGTTATGTCTTCAGAATTGTTAAATGCTTCTTTATTTGAAGCTCTGTGAGCATTGCTTTGCACTCGTAGGTTCAGGGGACTTTGGAAAGTTCTATCTTTCAATATTTTATGAGGATGTGTGTTCAAGATCCATCTTAGCTGTCGTCCAGTGCCTAGTTGCATGGCATAGCTGACTAGTTGTATGCTTTAACTACAAAGAGGTCTTGGAGCACAGTCAAATATGTTTATCTGATAAATGAATTTTAAAACTTTTCTTGTGCTGAAATGGGGGGAAGATGAATGATTGGGCATCCTCAGCAAGGGGAAGAAAAATTTCAAGAATGTCCTGATTCAATGGCATTCACCCTTCATTTGCTGCATGAGGTAAAAATGGCTGCCAGGAATCAGGTTCAGAGACCCTAGGAGGTCCTCGTTTGTGACCTGGAGAGATCACTTTAATTTAACGTGGAAGCCACATCTAATGAGAGGGCCTGGGTGTGGGATGGGTGACAATGCAACAAAAACAGAACACGATTTTGAACCAGAGGACCTAGGCTCCATCCTTGACTTCAGTACTGACCTCGAGGAAACTTTATAACATTGTTGATCCTCAATTTACTCATCTGAGACCTACAAACTTTAAGGAGCCCTATGCCACATGATCACATCCCAATAGCATCATTCCAGTACTTGTATGAAAGTGTGTCTGTAACAAGGAGATAACATTACTTAAGATCAATGCTCTGTGCACTAGAAAATATAATGTAAGTGAAAAATACTTTGTGACTCTAAACTATAGTGTAATTGCTAGGAGTTATGATGATTATCCCCACCTCTGTTATAGGGTAAACATAAGGGTAACACTTTAGAAGTAGTCCTTGGACCACATCAAGCAAGAGGCCTCAAGAGCAGTGTCTACGAGGCAGGGCTGTTACCTTTGACTTTCCACTGTCTAATATACTTGACATGACTCTTGTTTGGTGATTGTGGAACTCAAAGTACAGTTGTGATGAGCAACTTGATAAGTGTTTTGTAGAAAATTGGTAACAGAGTTGAGATGAGAATTTATACTGAGTGCATCCCTGTATTCTGGTTAGTCCACTGGTGATAAGAGTGGATTTAAGATTATAGTTGGCATAAACACATAATAGCACTGTAGTAAAACCCATGTGGATTTTTACATGTCTATATTGTGCACTGAGAACATGTGCCAGATAAAATGCAATCCACTCAATGAATATTGAGAAGATTTGGGAAATTAATAAGAGGTTATTATTTTTCCTCAAGTTTTGTATTATACACCTATCACTTAAATGCTATTGGGATTTGTGCTATTTCCATTGGTGGAAATTGTCACCTGTTAAAGTATTGACCAGCCGCTTGTCATTTTATACAATGTATTGAGCATTCCTGTGCTTACACTATGCTGTTAGAGAGCCATGGATGATTTTTCCCCTTGACATTTCATTGTGAAAAATTTCAATCCTGGAGAAAAATTAAAATAATTTTATAATCAACATACAATTCCATAATTAAACATATCTATTCTCCTATCACTCCATTAACCCATCTTATTTTCCCCCTAAATAGTTGAGCATGTATATCAAAAACCACAGAAGATTTTTGAGCACAGTATAAGAAGATTCAAGCTGCATATAATGCAAATGTCTCGTATGAAAATATAAATGCGATGATTGGTGTTGAGGATTTGTCCTTGGAAATGTGCCTTTCTTGCTGCCTCTGTCCTTTCTTCTCTTATTTTTGGGAGAATCAGTCATGGACTAATGTGGTGGGAAGGGCAAAGAGTTTCCATGAAGTGAATGAGAGAGTTCAGAATGGTGCTGATCTAAACAGACATATTTTTATACAAGTACTGGAATCATGATATTGGGGTGTGATCACATGGAATAGGGCTTCTTAAGTTTGTATGTCTAATTTATCCATATTATCACTTCCCAAAGTATACAGCTACTATGCTAGAAAGTTTTTTTGTGTGTTTTGTTTTTTAAAATATATTTTATTGATTTTTTATAGAGAGGAAGGGAGAGGGATAGAGAGTTAGAAACATCGATGAGAGAGAAACATCAATCAGCTGCCTCCTGCACTCACACCCCCTACTGGGGATGTGCCCGCAACCAAGGAACATGCCCTTGACTGGAATCAAACCTGGGACCTTTCAGTCCGCAGGCCGACTTGCTCTATCCACTGAGCCAAACCAGTTAGGGCTATGCTAGAAGTTTTATGTGTGTTATCTTTTGTCATCACTGCAACAGCTCTTTGAGGCATGACTATTCCTTGTTCTGATGTGTACACTAAGTATCAGAAAGTTTAAGTCACTTGCTTGAATTACTTGGCTGGGAGGTGGCACAGTTGGACTCAGAATCTGGAGACGATGTTCTTTCCCCTTCATTGGCTGTTGCCCAAAGCTGGCACTAATTTTACCACTTGCAAGTCACAGGGTTTTAGAAGGAAGTATTATAAGAGCAAAGGAAACAAGCAAAAATTGCATCTCTTCTAATAGGCAAATTATAGGATCCAACAGTCCCATGGTAGCAATTATCCATGTTCCTTTCAGTCTGTGGACATTGGTAAGGAAAGATTTCCCTCTTGAGCAGTGTGCAGAATTGCTGTTGCTAGCACAGATATGCACTTCTCTCCTGACTTGGCCTGTGTTTATCTAACTTTCCCTCTATTCACCAACATTATTCTTTCTCTCCCATCTAAGGCATTCACTGCCCTTCCTGACCTAACCTTGAAGATTTTCCAACCTCATCAGGGACTACAGTACTTCCCCAATGCTCATATCCTAGTAATATGAGGTCAGGTTAGGAACTTATTTTAATGAGGCCAATGATCTCAATACATGAGCCAACTTTATTTGTTTGGTGGTAAAAGGTGGAAAGAAACAAGGAGAGTTTCTTACACCTACGAAATTTACATTGGCCTCTTTTTTAAAAAATAGTGATAAAAACCATGTAACATAAAATTTACCATCTAAACCATTTTTAAGTGTTCAGTTCCATGAAGTTAAATATGTTTACATTGTTGTGCAATAGATCTCCAGAACTTTTTCATCTTAAAAATTAACACTACATACCCATTAAACAACAACTCCTCATTCTCCCCTTCCCCTAACCCCTAGCAAGCTACTTCTCTGAGTATGACTGCCTTAGATACCTCATATGAATGGAATCATATACTGTTTGTTTTGTGTGTATGTGTGACTGGCTGATTTTACTTAACACATGTCTTCAAGATTTGGCCATGTACCATAACAGTATTTCCTTCCTTTTTAAGGCTGAACAATATTCCATTGTATGTATATAGCACATTTTATTTATCATTTGTTTGTAAATAGATATTTGTATTACCTCTTTCTCTTAGCTGTTATGAATACTGAGATTATGAATATGGGTGTGCAAATATCTTTCTAAGATCCTGATAGTAATTCTTTTGGATAAATAACCAGAAGCTGGATTGCAGTAGCATATGGTAATTCTAATTTTCCTTTTTTGAGGAACTTACATACTGCTTTCCACAGTGACTGCACCATTTTACCATTCCCATCTTCTATAATAAAAGCGAAACATGCAAATGTGACCATTACCACCAGCCAATCAGAGTGGCTGTATGCAAATTAACCCAGCCAAGATGGAGGCCAACAGCCAATCAGAGCGGCTGTATGCAAATTAATCCAGCCAAGATGGAGGCCAACAGCCACGGAACCAGAGCAAACCAAAGGGTTCTGTTGCAACTGCCTGCCTATTCTGGCAGTTGGAAGTGGCACCAGGGCACCAGGGCACCAGGAAGTGGGAAAGCAAGGTGGCGGGCCGGGGAGTGGGTAAGAGGTGGCAGGGGGTCGGCAGCCTGCTTGGCAGCTGTCCAGGCCCTTTACGGGGCATCGGGGAGTGGGAAAGAGGCAGCAGGGGGTCAGTGGCCTGCTTGGTGGGCTTCCCAGGCCCCTTGCAGGGTACCAGGAAGTGGG
>PVJC01028090.1:0-22810 GCA_004026665.1 Murina feae
GGCAGAGGCCGCAGTCTGTGGCTTCTTCCCGGCTCCCGCCTCCGCCATCTTGACTGGACTATTTTGCATACAGTCCCTCTGATTGGCTGGTGGGCGTGGCTTACCCCGTCCCGAAGAAACGGTTAATTTTACTATTTCCCTTTTATTAGTTTAGATAGATGTGTATGTGTATATATACTGTAGATAGTATAAGTACTATATATAATATATAACATTTATACTCAATAGTATATTTATATGTACCATAGATATGTAGACAGGTACTATAGATATATATTGCATTTTATAGACATGTACTATGTATATACTCTAAATATCTATCCACATAAATTTATAGATATGAAACCATATTTTAGCCACCAAGTTGTTTGGGTCCCTTTCAAGTGATTTTGTATAAAATCTCTGTTCTTATGTATTGATTTTCTAGTTCTTTAAAATAATACCTTTCTTTTAAGCTCTTAGAAATTTAATGCTTAAAATATCTTCTAGGTTTTTGTTGGAATGTTACCCACCCATGTTCCATCTTAGGGAGTATAATAGCTCTGAGTAATAATTGCTGCTGTGAGAATCTGAAATAATGATCAGATTCAGGTTTAAAACAAACAAAAAAGTGGAACATGTTAATTAAAAGAGTTTTTTTTTTAGAGTGCAAAGATAAAATTCACAATTAATTAATGTTTTGAAAATGAATGTATTGGCTATATTTTATAGTTATACATTGATAATCCCTATATATTTTTCTAAAGACAAGTAATAACATTAATTTGCAGTTAATCTGTAAATATGCCAAAAATTAGATTTGTGTTTAAGTATATGTTTTATTCATCTACCAAAGCAATTATAATAGCCCATTTGTTTTCTCTAATGTAATTTCTTGTATTCAGCTCTCAAACATCTATTTTAATAAAACTGGGCTGTGGCTTGGATCATTTTTAAAGCAATGACAACAGAAGTTCTAAAATGTATTGAGTGCCTATTAATGTACTAAGAAATAATGATTTAAATCAATGCTACTTAGCTCTGATAATTTACAGCATTTTTGAAAAACTTATTATTTGAGTTGAGTTGTACTTAACTTTTAATGTCTACTACAATAAAAAGGAGCTTAGGAATAAATAATATTCAAAAACGAATAATAGCAATGATTAATATTGAGTAAGCTTTGTGCTAGGCACAGAGCTACTTATATTTGTAATCATCTGCTTCTAGTGACTCTGTGAGGTACATATAATTTTTCCCATTTTATTGAAGAAGCTGAGATTCTGAGAGGTTAAGAAATGCATGATCACAGCTAATTAATGATATAATAGGCCAGCCTACATCAGAAGTGCAATATATGGTTTCATCAATTACATTATCCTTTCAACTCTTCTGATTCTCAATAAATGGGTGGTCAGTAAGAAAGAGGTAATCGAAAGCTTTGTGTAATGAGAAAAATGGTTCATCTCTAGACAATCAACAAATAGTTCATTTTATGTTTAAAAAAAGAAAAAGGGAAAGGAGAAGAAACAACTAAATATATAAATAAAGGTCCATAAAATAGAGTTCATAGTGGATTAATGATCCTCATAGAGAGGACATAACCACTGGTTGACCCAAGACCTGGACTCAGGCAATTGGAGGTTCTTTACCTTCCCCCTGTCCTTGGAATGTGTGTTCCACCCACTGTTCCCATGACCAGACCTATTTCAAGGATACTGCCTTGTGTAATTGAGACTATCTGGATGGAGTACATTACTGAACTCAGTTAAGGCCTCTATATAAACATTTTTAAAAAAATATATTTTATTGATTTTTTTACAGAGAAGAAGGAAGAGGGATAGGAGTTAGAAACATCAATGAGAGAGAAACATCGATCAGCTGCCTCCTGCACACCTCCCAGTGGGAATGTGCCCCCAACCAAGGTACACGCCCTTGACCAGAATCGAACCAGGGACCCTTGAGTGTACAGGCTGATACTCCATCCACAGAGCCAAAGTGGTTAGGGCTGTATAAACTTTTAAGATTCTAGTGGGCTGGTGGGAGAGCTACTTGTCTTGTAAATGCCAAACAGAAGTCTTGCACATCATTTCTCTCACTTATTAAAACTGTCACATCTCAATTTATGCCTTTGTCTTTGGTTTCTCTTTGCCCTCTCTGTACACAGATCAGACTGGGAACCAAAGAAATGGTTCTCGGGAAAGCATTATCTATGGGGGAAAAAACAGGCTTGGCCATTGACCTCTGTGTGGGAGGGAGGGCCAGTATGTTAGGTGCTTGTGTGCCACCATGTGAGTACAGAGACATCTCAAAAATGCTGGCTGAATTAATCCATTAATTTAAGAAACTGCACCTGATATGGGACATTGATATCTATGCTGAGCCCAGTTGTGGGGAACTATATTTATGATGTCATGCACTCCGTTGTTGATTTGGAGGAACTGACAAATTCCAGAAACACTTACAGGCTGTGAAAAAGACTGAGACACTGAGAGAAGTTGAAAAGCCAAAATCCTATCCCAATAGGCTTTTAAAGGGTCCGATAGAAGAAACCCGGAAATAAATGTGGTTTAATCTCATTGCTGCCAGGATACCACCTGAAAAGATAGACTGGCAACCCAACCTTATGTTGATTGACATGGAGAAAGCCTTAAAATCTGAACAACTGTTTATACCAGCCACAGCTGGTCCCATCATCCCTGTTTCTCTCCTACACCCCAGATATAGTATGCCTCTGTGCCCTCCCTTCCAGGTGGGTTTTTATCTGTTGGATTCTACTATATCCTGAGTGCCTGGCACATAGAAATCAATCAATACCTTTGGAATAAGTGAATGCCCTATATAGGGACCATTTCCCCTAAAGGCAGAATGCATTGGGTTCTACATAGGCTGTTGTGGGGCTCAGTGCATTTTATAGGGGTTTTCTTTACATGCTAATCAATAATGGGGGTGCTGTTTTGATGATCTGGGGAGTTGTGCACCACAGTGTGGATAACATCCATGTGGAGACTGAATGGTAGAACAGCCAGAGTGACCAGTCGACCAGTTGCAATGATATGCACTGACCACCAGGGGTCAGACACTTAATGCAGGAGCTGCCTCCTGGTGGTCAGTGTACTACCATAATGGGAGCCTCTCAGCTAACCAGGATGAGCAGCTGCTCCCACTGTGAACCCCGGGGCCAACAGGTAGGAACTGAGGTTTTAATAATCACCTCCTCGCCCCAGGCTCTTCCTCCTCATTCCCTGCGACCTCCTCCCGGATGCCCACAGGCTGCGCATATTTGACCCAGGAGGCTGGGAGGTGGGTTTGTGGCTGCTGTGGGACTAAGGCCTACTCCACCGCCTTTCAGTGCTTTTGTCCTTGGGCCAGGTCCCAACCGGGTCCCCTGGAGAGGCAAGTGCTCCACCTCCACGGAAGATGCTGGACCAGGGAGCAGCCACTCGGAGGGTGGGATGAATGGTGTTCCCACAGCAGGCTGATCCCTGCAGGCCACGCCCCCCACCAGTGCATAAATCTGTGCACTTAGTCATGAATAAGCCCTTATGGGGTCAGGACAGGTGGGAAGGCATTGGGTTCTCTTGCAAGGAGCCCTCACTATCTTTCATGTCCCATTTCATAAGGGGCTGACAATCCCTGGCCATGAGGAAAGTGATGCCCAAGCTTGACAACTGATCTTTTAGTAGATACAGCAGATTGGTACATGGAAAGAACAGCCGCTGTAGCACCCAAAGTGGGAGGGGTGGGAGGCATATTGCAAAAGATGCTGGATTTCCCTTGAAATACAGTGAATTGGTTGATGCCCTAACAGCATGCCCTGTGTGTTATAAACAAGACCCAAATAAGTCTGAGGCCATCACTAGAGTTCCCAACAAATGAGGGATTGGCACAATGATCACATTGGCCCCCTCTATCTGAAAGAGGGCTCTAAATATGCTCTGGTTTGTCTGGTCTAACCATAAGTTTCTCCTGTTGCCATGCAAACCAAGCTGCCACTATTAGGGGATTAGCAAAACTGAGTACCATGTACATATACCCTCATCAAATAGACAATGCTCAGAGTCACATTGTAAAGATGAGGTGTGAACTGGGAAAAAGAATTTGACATTGAATGGAGGTTCCATCTCCTCTATAACCCCAAAGCAACAGGGTTAATTGAAAGGAAGAATAGAATATTAAAGCAGCAGGTTAAATTACTAATAGGGAACACCACTTTGGTCCACCTTGCCTGAGTGGGCTAAGAGAAAGTACTCTCCCAGGTTTTAACACCTTAAACTGATTAACCAATGGGGCCTGTTGTCCCGTATTCCAAATTTGGAAGTCAAGAGAGATAGCCATTGCCCTGACTCTCACCATGGATCAGTGTGCTATACTGCTGAGAACAGCAAGCTCCATCCTGCCTAGAAAAGGCCTCATCGACTGGAATGTGTACTGGGACATCTCACCAGGATGGAAGAATTACTTCACATCCTTAGGTGAGAGGTAACTACTCAATCTCCATTGGGATCTTATTGACCTGCTGTAAGCCAGAACTTTTGAAACATTATACTGGAATGGAATAGGCACCATTGAAGAGGGGAGAAAGTGGGGGTCCTGGTCTGGCATATTCTCTCCCAGTCCATCTCCTCATGCCTGACAATGTTGCCTCTCCAGGCCAACATGTAAGATATGCACAAGTAGTCAAGTTCCTAAAGATGCCCACCACCCTCTCCTCAAGGCCAGATGGGCACATTCTGTTTTCACTGGTAAGATCATTTGGCTGGCCGCCTTTGTTTCCTCCACTGCCCTGAGGAACAGTGTAGCACATAAAAGGCTCTTATTATATTCACCCAAGAAGCCTTAAATGATACCCGGCAAAGCTGCTCTTTACTGAACACTGAACTGGCTCTAATGAGAAAAGCTGTCCTCTAAATTAGGCTGGCCCTGGACATTATTATTGCCTCATGAGGTGGCAACCACACCATTATCCAAACAAATGATTTGTGTTCCTACCTAATGAGCCTGCCAATTGTATCATCTTCACAAAATCACACGAGGACACAAGTGAATGCACTGAGTGATCCCACCTCCAGCCTAGGGGACTGGATAGATGAGTGGTTTGGATCATGAGGTGCTTGGGTGGGAGAAAGGGAGTGAGGGGGTGGATTACTTATTTTGGTAATCATCTTGATTTTTTTTTCTTGCATTTGCCTATATTATTGCTGTGGTTTTTGCCTCCAGTGCAGCCAAAGAGCTGACAAATGAGCCCCCTCTGTGCTAATGAACCTTTTGCTGATGGTTCAGCACATTGTGGAACAGGGTGTGTGAGATGGTGAGAACCAGTCATGAAGCATGGAGTGTTGGAGAAGGTCATCGAAGGAAAGTGACCCCTGGTTGACCCGTGAGCTTCATCCTTGCAATCAGAGGGCCCTCATCACCCCTACCTATGCTTTAAATGTATGTTTTGCCTCCCGTTCCCACAGCCTGAACCATTTTCAAGGATGCAGGCTTGAGAGAACAATGTGGTGTTGAGACCGTATGTGAGTGACTGAACCCAGGTGAGGACTCTCTATAAAATTTTAAGTGTCTGGCGGGTGGGTGCTGAGACCTAATCTTGTTTCTGCCACCCACTCAAGACAATCCTGCAGGCACGTTCCCTTGCTTAGTAACCCTGCCTCCATCAGTCTGGAGTGGCCAGATTCTTTCTCCAGCCTCGCCCTGGCCCCACAGGGGCCAATTTGCAAGCCAACCATGGAATATTCAGAACTTCATTTTTATTGGAATGAAAATCCTATTTGAATTCTTTTCTAACTTTCTAAACTATGATTACAGAAGCTTGATATTATAACATGACAGTAAACATGGAAACTGGTTTTGAGACATTGCTTGTAATTACTGATGGAGAGGGGGATAACAGAGAAAAACATCTGCAAGATGTATTGCTGTTTCTTCGAGCATGGAGAAATGAAGCACAGATTACTGCCTTTGCTCAAAAGATCTATGAATTAGTGTTGTTGTAGATTGTTTACTTTTCTTGAGTTTCTTATATTAATGTGATGAAAAAACATTCAAAAGGAGTAGGGAAAGAAGAGGATAAAGATATACTTAAAACCCCAAGTTATATAATTTTTAAATTAATTTATCTCTGACCGACTCCTATTTAAGTGCCTGCTACGTGGTTTCCCATAACTTCAGATACCTACTGGTAGAATATATACAGACCATTGGTTACTCAAATATTTATTTATAGTAATGTGCTTAATACTATTATTGATGCATTAACACATTTGTCCCTCAGCCTGGCCTTCATCCTCTCACAATCCGGGACCCCTTGGGAGGTGTCAGATCTAAACTGGCAGTCAGACATCCCTTTCACAATCCAGGATGCTGCATGCACCAGTGACCATACTTTTCATACAGTTGAAAGGCATCTTGCTATTGTATGGGCAGCTACATTATTTTGCCCTGATTATAAAAAATAGTACATAACATGATCCCTCTGAGGCAGTAGTACCATTTCCCCCATCTTATGGGTGGAAAAACTGAAGCAGAGAGAAGTTAAGTAACTGACTTTGTCACACAGTTATACGTGTCAGAATCAGGGCTGACCACAAAATGTGCAGGCCAGAGTCCATGCATGTCATCACTGCATCATCTTGTTTTCTCAGTGTTAGAGTAGCCTCGCGAGGTTTTAATTTTTAAATCTAAGAGACTGTTCCCAATATATAGAGTAGGGTCTCTAGGCCTGGTCGGTGATCAAGGCCATCTGTGGGGAAACCAGGACATGGGGCGATGAGGGGGGGTGCTGGTACCTGCCTTGGCTGGTGGCCTGGCGCTGCCCACTCGCTGGCCCCCTCACCCCTCAGATCACCACCAACAGTCACCTCCCTTTCAGGAGTGGTGGCAGGGCAGACACTCAACGCAGTTTGGGGGCAGCTTTTGCATTGAGCTTCTGCCCCCTGGTGGTCTGTGTGAGTCATCGCAACTGGTTGTTCCGCTATTTCTTCCACCATTTGGTTGCTTTGCATGTTAGGGTTTTATTATATAGGATAGGATAGTATCAGCCTATTATTAATGTTCCAGGACCTTTCCCCATTTAGACAATAATCAGGTGATATGTGGATTCTTAATTTGCAGCTACAATGTGTTTTCAACTGTGGTTATGCTACTCATATTTCTGTATCTCCTTCTTTCACTTCAGTCCATAGTTCTATCTTATCCTAAACTCTTGAAGCATAAATTATTTATAACATTTGTGTTACACACTGCTTTTTATTTAAATTACCTAAATAGGTTTCCATATTTCAAATTATAAGAAGTTTATTGATGTACAGGAATGTACACTTAAAAAAAAAAAACAAAAACCTCTCCTTGAACCTAGCAATTAATACTCATTAAATAAAGTAATACAAACAGAACAGTTATTTAGCCAACATAAAGCCTCTTTAGAACTTCTGTTGTTGTGATGCACTTTAGTGCAGTAAAAAAGAATTGGTACATATATTAACTTATTAAAGATATTTTAACCAGAAAAATTATAGGTTAAAAAAGTACCATTTCTTTGGCACCTTTGCCTCTTACAAAGCGAACAGAAAAGGCCTGTGGTAAAAATAATATTAGAAAAATAATTATTGAAAGAAGACAGCACAGAGTTGTAGCATTAGTAATTTTTGTTTGGCGTTCTATAAAGCACAAATATGGATTTTTTAAATAAAAAAGTAAAAGTAGAAAAACACAAATGTCAAAAAAATTATTTATGTCAAGTTTGAGATTTTTTAGCTAGATGACTTTCCACATGTTATTAAATTAAGTCACTAGTTTATTTTTGAAAATCCATTTTCTAGGCAGTTCAACAGATGTTTCCTAGTCAGTTTTAAATGGAAATGCATATTAAAATAGTTCAAATTATTAAGATGCTATACAATTTGTCCAGAGATAAAAAATACTCAATGAAGGTGCAACTCCAGTGTATTTCTTTGAAAATAGAATTTTAAGAGTATATAAGGCACTCAAGGGAGTGAGGGGGGGGAGAGTTTTGCTCTTTGCCAGACACTTTTCTCAGTGCATTTTCATGTCTACCCCATTTAATCCACTAGGTAACACTATGGGGTAGACAGTATTGTAATCCTCATTTCAGATCTAATGAGAATGAAGTTTTAGAAAGATATTTCAATCAAGCACCTTGTAGTGTGTGAGGACAGGATAAGCTCTTCTATATGGTATTTCTAGCCAACACCTCTATATGCTTTTGTTTACTCTCTCTCTTGTCTACTAGCAATGTATATATTAGGGGCCCGGTACACGAACATTCTGGGAGGGGTCCCTCAGCCTGACCTGCACCCTCTCCAATCTGGGAGTTTCTGTCTGTGTTTGCAATCATATGAGCGAATTGTCTGAGAACCCTAACCCGGTTTGGTTTGTTGCTCACAGAATAATAGAGGCATTTTTTTTTCTTTGCTCCATTGGCAGAGATTTCCTGGAAGTTTTAGGATATCTGCACTTTAATTTTTCCTAGACACTCTGATTTTATTTATATCTCTCACCTTTGCTTTCCCTCCATCCCCAACTGCATCAGTGCTCTAGGTTCATTTTGCTCTAGTGTCTGGGAGAGCCGTCTGCCACCAAAATGATTCCCAGCATTCCTGGTGCTCCCTGCTCTCTGGGCTTCCACTTCTGGTCCTGGGGCTGCCATCAAAACTACTATTCTTGGGGGTGTGGGAAGAGACTGGACAAAAATTGTATACCTATGGATGAGGACAGTGGGGGGAGGGTAAGGGCAGAGGGTTGGTTGGGAACTGGGATAAGGGGAGCTATGGGGGGGGGGGGAAAAGAGGAACAACTGTAATAACATGAACAATAAAGATTTTAAAAAAACACAAAAAACTACTATTCCCAGAATTCCTGGTGCTCCCCAAGCTCTGTGTTTTCCCCGACCCAGAGAGGCATGTCCCCCAAGCCTCTGGCTTTTCTGCTCTGCTCCCCATCTGTCTGGTGACCAAAGGGACAACATCCCTCCAAGCTGCCGGCTCTCCCACTCTGCTCTGTGTATGCAAATTACCCACCATCTTTGTTGGGTTAATTTGCATATCCACTCCTCATTGGCTGATGGGTGTGGCTGGTGGGCGTGGCTTGAGCATGGCTTGAGTGTAGCAGAGGGATGCTAATTTGCATGTTTCTCTTTTTTTATATAGGATACTAGGGTCTCGGTGCACAAAATTTGTGCACGGAGGGCGGGGAGGGTGGAGGTCCCTCCGCCCAGCCTGCCCCCTCTCATAGTCTGAAACCCCTCGTGGATGTCCTATGATGGCCCCAGTCTGCCAGGCGCATTCTGTGTGTGTGTGTGTGTGTGTGTGTGTGTGTGTCGCCACTGGGGACCTGCTCCCAGCCAAATCTGAGGCTTGGAGCAGTCCTCCTGTGTGTGTCTACCTACTGGGGACCTGCCCCCAGGCACACCGTCAAGGCTTGGAGCAGTCACCCCCTCTATGTTGATCTCTCAGACTCTTGCCCTCCCCTGCATATTGTTCTCTTTTTTGAGCTGTGGCCAGGGCTGGGTGCTGCCTGCCTCCCAAGCTTGCCTACTGCCCATCTTCCTCCAGCCACCAGAAAGCAGGGAAAACCCTGCCTCATGGTCAGGCCAGCCTTTTCCTGCTCCCTGATCCCCGGAAGGGACCTGGGAAGCTGCCAAGCAGGCCCCCAGCCCCCAAGAGCTTGCTTTCCCGCTCCCCATTGCCCCCCAAAGGGCCTGGGGAGCTGCCAAGCAGGCCGTCGACTCTTTCTCACTCACCTGTCCCCTGCTGCTTCCTTTCCTGCTCTCCGGTAACCTGAAAAGGGCCCGGGCAGCCGCCAAGCAGGCCGAGACCCACCTCTGCCTCTTTCCTGCTCCCCATCCCGCCGCCTTGCTTTCCCACTCCCCGGTGCCCTGCAAGGGGCCTGGGAAGCCCACCAAGCAGGCCACTGACCCCCTGCTGCCTCTTTCCCACTCCCCGATGCCCCTCCAAGGGCCTGGGCAGCTGCCAAGCAGGCTGCCAACCCTGCCGCCTCTTTCCCGCTCCTCAGTCCTGGGTCCTGCACTGTTCCGCCCTGCAGCCGCTCTGTGTACTCGGGAGGTCCCTCAGCCCCGCCTGTGCCTTCTCACAGTCTGAGACCCCTCTGGGGATGTCCACCTGCTGGCGTGCCTGACCAGCCTGGGTGAGGGGCTGATGGCTGTTTGCAGTCTGGCCAAGCCTCCCAGGAATGTCCCTCACCCCACTGGGTTGTGGCCAGCATGGGTGATGGGCTGATTGGCACTTTCAGGCTTTAAGGCTGCCCACAGCTCCCATTGACCCAATGTCCCAGCAAGGCTGGCTGGACGCAGGTTTCTGGGATTTGTTTATCTTCTATAATTGATGCTGTTTTTTTAAGGTGACGCCTAATAAGAAGCCTCCTCTCTGCTTCAGCTCGCGGCTTCTATAATGAAACAGTTACTTAGTGGTGGCCTGCTGTTTCGTTCAGCTCCTGAGGAGTCTATGATTTATACATTGTTGCAAACATGTTGCAAATATGTTTTGCTTTCAGGCAAGGATAAGCGAGCCAGCGCGCAGACAGTTTCACTTTCACTCCTGCTGCAATAGAAGCTGCCGTTTACTCCGTGAGTGGCGGCCGCCATGTTGGCTGGGCTAATTTGAATACAGTCGCTCTGATTGGCTGTTGGGCGTCCCGAAGAAATGGTCAATTTCAATATTACGCTTTTATTAGTTAAGACTAGAGTCCCAGTGTACAAAAATTTGTGCACTTGGATCCCTCAGCTGGGCCTGTGCCCTCTCGTAGCCTGGGACTCCTCAGGGGATGTCCACCTGCTGATTTAGGCCTGCTCCTCAGGGAATCAGGCCTAAGCTGCAGTCAGACATCCTTAGCACTGCTGAGGAGGTGGGAAAGGCTCCCACCACCACCGCTGTACTGGCAGCCATCAGCCTGGCTTGTGGCTGAGCAGATCTTCCCTTCTGGGAGTGCACTGACCACTAGGGGCCAGCTCCTGCATTGAGCATTTACCCCCTGGTGGTCAGTGTGTGTCATAGTGACCAGTCATTCCCAGTGGTTCTGCTGTTAGGGTCAATTTGCATATTGTACTTTTATTATATAGGATATATATCATCAGGCTGGTTCTTTGTGTAAACTCTTTTTTATTCTTCAAAACTCACTGATCCTACCTACTGCCTACTTCTTCTTCGTAAGAGCTCACAGAGCACTTATTGCACCACACTGATCATTTCTGTTCAGTTCATCCGCCGCAGCTTTCATTGTGGTAGTTGATGATGTAACAGGACACAGAAGTCAACTTTCTTCTACATGTTTTATTTCCAAGGCAATAAAGCATGAGGACAGCATGTTTTCAATGCTCTCTCAACTGCTGAGGACAGGGAGAACATCTGCACCTTTAACTTTAGCTGGGGTTCCCTAAGAAACAGAATCTCTTATATGCTATACTTTATAGAAAGATGAAATTTCAGGGCAGAAGAGTGTGTCAAAGGGAAGTGGGACAGGGAAGGAGAAAGAGAAAATATAAGGCTCTTGTGGGCTGGTCACAAACATGCAAGACAAAGCAGCTGGTTGCTCAGAAACATGGGTTGTCTTCTATGGAACCCCACACCGTGGAAGGGTGTTGGCAGTATTGTCTGCATCCTCCTTCCTGTCTCCTGCCTTTCCTTGGCTAAAATTTGACTCATTGGATGTTACCTTTCTGTACTCCTGGATCATTCCCTGGCCTCCTAAGGCAGTATTTCATCTGGCCCATATAGTGAGAGCAGCCATCATTTAACATCTTGATACTTTTTGTTGATTATATAAATATTTTTCATTAATTTGAGTTTTTAATTATTGCATTAAAATGTACTTTTTCTTGATTATTTAGTTTATTACAACCACTGAAATTTTATACCCTAAAAGACCTTGCTTGCCTTGCCCTAGCTCCAAACCTTCATACAAGCCCATATTCCTATACATTTAAGTTGGTCAATACAGCACTGGATTGAAATGGACAATTTGCATATAGCCAAATGCAGGACCTCAAAGATTATCAGGCTCCAAGCCAAGCCAGGATCATGTTAAGGCACTTTAATTAATTAATCAATTAATGAATGGATTAAAAATATGTATTAAGGTTCTGTGGGCCAGTAAAGGTGTTAGCAGGCGTCTGTGAAAATGACAAACTGAACTATTATATCTAAAAATTTAATTTCTATTGCGATACACTTTAATTATTATTATTAAAATTTGTATTGGTACATAACTAGTCTGCTTACCTTATGTAATTAAAATATATGAAATACCCAGCACTCTTAAAGGGAAGTGTTTGCTTTTATATCAAAATTAGAGGACCAGTGCATGAATTTGTGCACAGGTGGGGTCCCTCAGCCTGGCCAGTGATTGGGGCTCATTGGGGGGCTGGCTGGCCAGGGCAAGGAACTACAGGAGGTTGGCAGGCCAGGGGGAGGGGCTGCAGGAGAATGGTCAATCATCCCCCACCCCATCAGGGCCAATCAGGGGGACTAGCTCCTGTGTTGAGTGTCTGCTCCCTGGTGATCAGTGCATGGCATAGTGATTGGTCCACAAGTCATTCTGGTCATTTGGTCATTCAGTAGGAATGGTTGCTTGGGCATATATATATATATATATATATATATATATATATATACAATTGTATTATATATATACACACACTCTAATATATATATATATACACACTCTAATAAAAGAGTAATATGGAAATTAACCATCTCTCCGAGACACGTAAGCCACGCCCACCATCCAATCAGAGTGGCTGTATGCAAATTAAACCAGCCAAGACGGAGGCCAGCAGCCACAGAGCGGTGGTGGTGGGTGCAGTGTGCAGGTGGCAGTGGCCGGCTGGGCTCAGGCTGAGGAGGAGTTGGAGCCAGCAATCGGGACCCCAGAGGCGTGATAAACTGCCTCACCCAGCCCCTCACCCAGGCTGGCCAGGCACCCCAGCAGGGACCTGAACCCTGACTGGGCTGTGGGCAGCCTGAAAACAGCCCTCAGCCCCTCACCCAGGCTGGCCCCATGGGGTAAGGGTTCCCACTGGGGGCCTTGGCCAGCCTGCAAACAGCCATCAGCCCCTCACCCAGGCTGGCCAGGCATGCCAGCAGGTGGACATTCCCCGAGGGGTCCCAGACTGCGAGAGGGCACAGGTTGGGCTAAAGGACCCCCTCCCCCCCGAATGCACAAAATTTTGTGCACCGAGACCCTAGTATATATGTGTGTGTGCGTGTGTGTATGTATGTGTGTATGTGTGTGTATATATATATATATATATATATATATATATATATATATATATAACCATTTTATAGAGAAATAGTCAGAGCAAAGTCTATAAGCATGCCCTACTTCTAAAGTACATACTCAAACATCTTCCACTTTAAAAAATTGATTGACAGGAACCTCCTATCCAAGTACATATACTATTGCAAGGTCTTATGTACTGCTCTTTTAAATACTTGATGTATGACTTCTTTAAAATTTGTATTTCTTTTAGTTTGCTATTGTTTTATTCTTCACTTTTTGACTGAACATGTGTCCCAAATATCTAAGAATGTATCACAGGTGACTGCACTCTTTCACTTAAGGTATATTACCAGTTCTGAACGAGTGACAGTACTTATAATAATTCTTACTGAGCACAGATTATTACTATTCTTAGCTGAGCCTCAAAGTAAGTAACATAGACAGACAAACAGTTGCAAGCGAATCACACACGGTTTATTTACCAAGTCCTGATGGGTTTCAGTCCCTGGGAAGTCCACCTGGAGATGCTCACTGAGTCACACCACACACAAGACGTTCGGAGAGTAAGCAGCCACAGAGGCTGGCTTCGTGGAGCTCCTTGAAGGTACAGAAGCAGAGCAGAATAGGTTGGCAGATGGAGATGAGTCTGTGGAGGGCAGACAGGTGTCTAACTTCTGTGAATAAATTCTTTCTTTTATATCCAAAGGTGGGTGTGGTGGTCTATCGGTGGCTCTCAGGCACAGGGTCTGGTCCTTACAGATAAAGTTAGGACAGTTCTCAGAGAGGCAAATAAGTTACATCTTTAGGTAAGGATCTTATCAGGTACACACAGATTCTAATATGGAATCTAAGGGTTATGCACAATTCAAAATGGAGTTTTACTTATGCTAACTTTGTAGGTAGAGCACAGGAGGTTTTGTCTCGGTGCAGTGGCTGATGCAATGCTGTGAGCGCACTCCAGCAATGCAAATCTTTCTGGCAAACCAGGAAGATGGTAACACCCGCCTGAGCCCCTCCCAGAGCCACCTACACAGTACCCTGACCTTTATGCTCATTGGCTCCCTAAGAAGACCTGGTGTTCCATGATTGGCTACCTCCGCTGTGTTCCTCAATAAAATTAGACCTGCGTCACAGAACCTGGTCTCCGGAGTCGTGCATGCAAGCGTCCTAGCGCTAGGGCCTCCGTCGTCCTCACACCTGGGAAATCCCCTGCTTCATAACTTAACAATTACTATAGCAGTCGTCCCAGTGATTCCCGAAGGGTTAAGCCCGAGGGAATCAAACTATTTCTTAACTTTATTAGGTATCAAGCAAAGCACTAGTTATATCATTTGAACAAAAAGTACCAAAAGAAAAATCACGATGCAACCAAACAGAATTTTTTAAACAAGGCCCATGTATTAGCAAAAGAAGAAAGTCCATTTTGGTTAAGATGAATTGGATTCAGTAGGTTCCAAGTCGGGTTGCAAGGTACAGTACACCAAAGAGATAGTAAAGTGTCTGAAAGACCACATGCTTTATGCAATTTATCCATGTCAGCTTTGAGTCCGACAGTCCCAGCATTTGGAATAAGGATGAGGTGATGAAGCTGATCCTTAGTTGATACAAGGTCTTGTAAGGCAGTTTGCATGATGGAGTGTAAATCTTGAAGTTTCTTGATTGTAGAATT
The DNA here is from genome assembly GCA_004026665.1 of Murina feae. Lineage (NCBI taxonomy): Eukaryota > Metazoa > Chordata > Mammalia > Chiroptera > Vespertilionidae > Murina > Murina feae. The sequence goes on from PVJC01028090.1 coordinate 14,909, forward strand.
TAAAATTGGGGGGCGATATAGTACCTAACTTGGACTTCCTCAAGTAGAGGAATGAAATGTAGAGAAGTAAAAGTGTTCCAAGCAGTATAAAAAGTACAATTAAAGAAGGTAATATTCATGGTATTAGCAATCATTTTGCACGAATTAGATGCTGAAGCCAATAAATCTTGAGAAGTAATATGGTTAAAGTAACTAATGTTAGTATAGCAAAATACAAAATTATGTTTACTTAGGTTATAGTAAATAGGATCAGGATCATGTGGAATAAGAGAGAGGGGAAAGGTATCAACTTGTAAAGCATTATTAGCAATATAAATCTAAGGAAAAATTCAATTAAATCAGATTTTTTTGAAATAATAAGGATCGACAAAAAGTAATTCTCCAGTAGCAATAGCATAAGTGCCATCATGTAAGGGAACAGGTAAGTTTAAAGTAGGGTAGGCAACTAGATTTTCACCACTGATTGTGGTGAGTATGGTCAGTTGGCATTCACCAAGTGCACATCCTATTAGTTTAGAAAAGGCTACCCTTGCTGTTGCATGGCTCCATAAAGGATTAAGACCATGACCATTGTGCATTAGGGACAAAATACCTCTATACGGCTGAGTCAAATGATTTTGAATCTGTTGACATTGCCAAAGCAACTGAAAATCTTGAAACCTATTGTTTAGATCTTGAAGGTCAACATGTAAAGTTTGAATATGTTCATCCATTTCTGCGGCTGCTCTAGCTAGAAGTTGCAATTGCTGCTGAGTTTGAACAGCCAAGTTATAAGCCGAATCAAAAGAAGACGAGATCAATTTCAGCATTTTAGCACGTTCAGTGGCCTCAAGGCCATAAATTTGTTTAAATCATTACTTAATTCATTAATTTTAATAGTATTTGCAATGGTCACTGAAAGAGCAATTGATGCAAGAGCAAAAGAAGCTGCATCAAGTTGTAACAAGTGTCTAATGTTAGTATGATATATTTGTGGCATAAGAGGAAGTTTGTGGTGGATCTTCCTTTTAAGGTCAGAATAAGAAGGCACAAGTGTCCATACCTTAAAATCTAAGGGTGAAAAATAAATGGCATGCTGTTGTATTTGTGGTTTATATATTAATTTAATTGGACTCTCCAATTTAGTAATCACTGGATCTATATTAATGGCAGTTAAAAGGATGGAAAATTTAGTAGCAGAAACAGATTTGATGTAAGAGCCAAATATTTCTGGAATTATGTCTATACCTAACAAATTTGGAACATTTGGTGCTGTATAAAATGTGATAGGAATCTTTCTGTCCCTATATATAATTTGGACCTTGAGGGGATGGGCAGAGATATTATTGCCTATAACCCCTTCAATGATAATTATTCCTGCATTAGGGCCTACAAAATTAGAGTAAGAGTAAAGAGAAATTTGAGATCCAATATCAAGAAGAAATGTGGTATAAATAGGAGTGCCAGAGTGTAACAGAATTTGTAGTGTCAAATACGGTCTATTATCAAAATTAGCAAAATGAAAGCCAGTCAAATGTAAGTCTGTGACATGGTTTAGATCCCAATTATGTTGATAATCTATCTTGTTTGGCCCTCGCTCCGCTGTCTGAACTGAGGTCGGGTACTCTGCCAGTTTCCCTGTGGTTTTGGGTGGAAAGGGTTGTTCTGTTGCGATAAGGGATTGTTCTGTGGTCTGGGTGCTGGATTTAGTGGTTTAGGACCAGCCCTTCTTTGAAAGGAATTAGTAGACTGAACACAGTCATAATTAGCGGGCCTGGAGGTAAAAAAGGGATTATTGGGCCTTCAATAAGTAGTCTGTTGTTTGATTTAGGGGGCCCTTCTAGGAGCATTCATCCTAGAGGGACTTCGTCTCTGAAATGAAAGATTTTGTGGACCAGTAATTCTTGAAAAGAAAGAAAGGCCATTTTGTGTAGGTTTGGTCTTTTTCTGAAAAGTTTTGGTCTGAAAAGTGAGTTTTTTGTCCTGAAGGAGATCTTCATGAAGAGTTATTTTTTGCTTGATCTTCTCAGCTGTTTTGGACCCAGAAATTAAATTTTGAATTTGAATTCTGTAACCCTCAGGTGCCTTTTTCACTAAGGTCCTAATTATACCATCCATCTCTGTGCATTCCCAGGGGTTATCTAAAGTAGGGTGGTAGATCCCATTCAGAAGGACTAACTTCCTGAACTGTTTTTGTAAGTCATGTAGATTGTGCCAGCTCTCAGAAAATTGTGAAGGTGTGAAATCAATGACTAGAAAAGCCTTTTTCCAAGCCGTGGCCAGCCAATGCCATAAAGAAGCTAATGCTTATCTATTGGCATCAATATTTTGGTTGAAGACCGTCCTAAGTTTGCCAATTTCTATGGCATCTACAACTTGTGAGAGTTCTTCTGCACTAACCATGGTCATGTGTCCTCCTCTTTCATAGACAAATACTAACCAATCTACATTGGAGTTGTCTCCCTTAATAAGCATTTGTCTAAGTTCTGTGAGCTCCTTCCTATTAAAAGAAGTAAATCCACTATCTCTTCTGGGTCTCCTGCTTCTTCCTTTTTAATGATTTTCTTCCTGACTATAGCAGGTCTAGCTGGGTATTTTTGAACTACTTTCTGAGTTAAGTGTTTTCCTCTATTGTTATTTTCCTGTATGTTGTGTATAGCCTGTAATAAAATAGATATAACTTACTCGGGTGGTTCTCGTTCTACTATAGGAGTTAAATTTTGTGGTGATTTTGCTGTCAGGCCTAAGTGTATGGCTGACCTTGCACTTATTCCTCAAGGTATCTTCCAGCACTCTCCATTTACTGTCTGCTGGAATATTTGCAGATGTGTTCTTCTTGGTAGTAAATTTCCTCCAAAAGTCCCTGAGTTTCTGCATCTTGTTTTAAGAAGAATGGACTCATTTCCTTAGGGAATAACTTAACCTCAGGGCCCCTCCTACCAAAGGGGTAGGTAGTGCTGGGAGGTGGTGCCTGCTGCACTGAAGCTAATACTATGTCACACTTGAATAAGAAAATATGTACCTTATATAATTTGATTAGTACCTTTCTGCAGAAGGTTTGAAATTTAGTTTGAGGCTCTGCCATAAAATATATAAAATATTACAAACAAATATAAATGTGACATAAATTTAGTAGAGTATTTACTTAGTTTTGTTTTCAATCAGACCCGTTTATGCCACGGTTGTGTTCCCCAAGTAGACAATCGGTTGGTACAATCTGCGAACTCGGACCCCTTGAGACAGACCAGCTGTAACCGGCCCAGTGTTTAACACCAAAGTCCTGGGCGTGCCTCGCAGGTGGACGACTTATGCTCTAAAGTGGGCTGAGAAGCCTTCCAGCGAAATGCAGGGGCTGACCTTGCGTTGAACTATTCCCTAGTCCTTAAGGTGAAGGATTTATGTCTTAAAGTGGGCTGAACACGCATCCTTCACAAAAAGAAACCAATTCCAGCTTACTCTAACATTTCCAATTAGGATTTCGGTCCCGCTGTGCTTCGGGAAAATTTAGTTTTGATTTCAACTGCCAAGCAAACCAATTAGTAAGAAAAATTTAACCGCAGACTATACCAATCCTTCTCTGAAAGGCAAAAGCTGCTGCTACTCGGACGCTGACTATGGTAATCCTGCCGACTACGCAATTGTCCCAAATTTCTAGGATGTATCTCAGGTGACTGCACTCTTTCACTTAAGGTATATTACCAGTTCTGAACGAGTGCCAGTACTTATAATAATTCTTACTGAGCACAGATTATTACTATTCTTAGCTGAGCCTCAAAGAAAATAACACAGACAATTAGTTGCAAGCGAATCACACACGGTTTATTTATCAAGTCCTGATGGGTTTCAGTCCCTGGGAAGTCCACCTGGAGATGCTCACTGAGTCACACCACACACAAGATGTTCGGAAAGTAAGAGGCCGCAGAGGCTGGCTTTGTGGAGCTCCTGGAGGTACGGAGGCAGAGCAGAGTAGATTGGCAGTTGGAGATGAGTCTGTGGAGGGCAGACAGGTGTCGAACTTCTGCAAATAAATTCTTTCTTTTATATCCAAAGGTGGGTGTGGTGGTGGTCTATCAGTGGGCTCTCAGGCACAGGGTCTGGTCCTTACAGATAAGGTTAGGACAGTTCTCAGAGAGGTAAACAAGTTACTTCTCTAGATAAGGATCTTATCAGGTACACACAGATTCTAATATGGAGTCTAAGGGTTACACACAATTCAAAATGGAGTTTTACTTATTCTAACTTAACAATTACTATAACAACAAGTTATATGATAAAGAACAGGAAAATATTCTATTTCAAGGAGAGATAATACAAAATAGTTGAGAGAAGGGTAGTGGTAATGAATTTATCTGTAACTGAACTTTGCAGGTTACTATGCCATGTCAAAGTGCATCAAAATACTAAGTATGCATTAATACACTAATATAACTCACTGGTATACTAAGTATACTGCTATAACTCTCTCTAAGGAAAAAATTAATTTGAAGCAGAAGTTGACTCATTACTGCAACACATAATTACTTAAAACTAAACTCCAACTGTTTTTGATTTGATCTCTAGGACGTGCTAGACTGGATAATGAGCAGATGCAGACTTGAGTGAGTGACTAAGGACATATGGTAAGAAGGAGCTAAGAAAGATAAGCTAGATATCATTGGGAATTTTAAATGAGTTTGGGAGAAAAACCTGAAAAAAAAATCACTAAATTTTTACAACAAAAAAGATATCAAGAGGGTATTGTGATGAGATGAATAGGGATACCTGCAAGGACAAGCTGCTTCCCCTTGTGCTAATTGAAGCCTCTAGTTCATGTGTTTTAGAAGAGCAGTAAGTAAATTTGCAAGATTGTGGTAGTTGATGATGTAACAGGGTGCAAAAGGCGACTTTATTCTATGTGTTTTATTGTCAAGGCAAGAAAGTAAGAGTCGAGGCATTAGAAGGAAAGGCAGTAAAAGAGTCCATCTCAAACTGGCCTACCATCTTGGTCTTAGAGAGGAGAATTATATTAAAACATTGAAATAAGAGATGGTGTATAAATCCCTAGAACATGACAACATTGGAAAATAGCTTATGACCATGGTAAAAAATTTTAAAAAAAGGTAGCAGAGATTTATTTGGTGTTAGAGGCAACACGACTCAGGAAATCTAGAATAAAAGCAGCAAGTGATGTTGCCAGTTATCTCCTGGGTGTGTTTCCTGTTTTCTAATTTTCTTTCTATGAACACTTTGTGTTATAAATTACTATTTATTCTAAACAAGACAATGCATGACGATTACTCATATATTTTCTCATTAAGATTCTTTGTACATTGTTGATAATCAACCTTGATTAATCAGAATAAATTAGTGAGGTTATATCTGCTCACTTATAGGAACCGCTGTTTTTGTATTAATATTCACAGGAATCAGGGCACAAAATAAGCCTTAAATAAACTTTCAGTCAATTGCTCTTTTAAACACAGGACTCTAGTAAAATCACTGGATAGGTAGAGCTTCATTAATTTTTCTACAGAAATATAGCCAGTTTTCATGGACTATTTTAGATATTTATTGAAGACAGTACCAGTTAGTAAAATTTCCATATTTCTTGAGGATTTATCATTTTTCAATACATTTATGTCTAGCATATTATAAAAAAAAGGCATATATGATAATCATAATGTAGTAAGTAGCAAAGAATAGAAGTATATATTACCTCATTAAAAGATTTTTGTATCAATCTCAAAGAATTCTAAGGGAAGTATTCAGAACATGTATCATTGTGTCTGAAAATTTCATGATTGCATTAATTTTAGTGATTTAAATTGTTTAGGAAGTAATATTAATTATGATTACTTCTATAATCTCTTTCATTAAAGAAATTTAGTAGATCATTTTTTTCTTTAATTCTTCAGATTTATTGCAAAGCTCCCCATACCATCATTATAGGAAAACACTTCAAAATAGCATATGGTACCACTGATGAGTTACTTCTCTGGCAAACACACTGTAGTACATCTCACCTACAGGATTAGTGATAGTTTGTAAATGAAATGCCATACACACTTCTCAGCATCTGTGCAGCGATGCTAAGGAGTCTTAAAAAAAACTTTTAGAGAGAGAAAACATTTTATAACTATTTCCATTTATATCTCAGGTATCTTACCATGGCTTCAAAAGACCCCATTTTTTTAAATGACAAATTTTGAAAACTATTAACAGTAAATCAATAAGTGATTTATAGAAAAGTAAATTAATAGTCATCTCAGGGAAGTAATCTAAGAGGCAGCTTTGTGGTCACTCAGGAGTAATAATGTGACAAACACTGTCTTGGACCCTTGGACTATTACTGTAATTTCTAAAGTCAAAAACTGGAAAAAAATCAAGCATAATATAAAAACTAGTGAATGAAATATGAGATCACCACAGTTGATTGGTTAGGACTTAGAAGTGAAAACCTAGTTCATGCAGCTCAGTGAAGCAAAATATAATGGAGCCTGGCATTGTTGCCAGAGGATTGGGCAGGTGAAATTCCTCCATTGTTAGTGGGAGTGGGGTTCTTGGGGTACCACTGGAGTAAGAATTTCCAGAGGCCCCCATGGGAGAATGAGTGGTTTTTATTTTTGTGAAGTTACATTTCTCGGTTTGCAAAGTCAGTCCTGACAAATACGCAGCTGGGGGTCCAGTAGCACTAAAACAGGGCCAGTGTCCAGAGCTTCTATTCTATGGTAGACCTGGGTCTAATGTAGCATCAGACTAAAGTCCTTTAATCCATAGTGTGGAGTCCACGTGGGAGAATATAGAACGTGTGAGTCCCGCAAGCCAAGAGTCAGGTGTGAGCAGCAAGAGAGCACGGAGTTAAGTATCTCAGGTTTGGGACTTTTGCAGTGGCCATGCCTGTTCTGGTCACTGATTCACTCCCAGGTGTGACTGACAAATAAGCATCTTCCCAAGTCACCTAGACCTTGCTGGGCATACATCTAAACTGCCTGTGTCCAGTCCTTTTCTCCAATGATCTGCAGGGAATCGATTTGGAGAGTGTTAAATTGTAGCTTTCTGGCGAAGCTGTATAAATGGCATACCTATGCTATCTAGTCGTCTCTCTTTTTTTTTAATATCTTTATTGTTCAGATTGTTACAGTTGTTCCTCTTTTTTTCCCCCATAGCTCCCCTCCTCCCAGTTCCCACCCCATCCTCTGTCCCCATCCCCGCCCCCCTGTCCTCATCCATAGGTGTACGATCATTGTCCATTTTCTTCCCGCACCCCCAACACCCTTTACCCCCGAAAATTGTCAGTCCACTCCCTTTCTATGCCTCTGATTCTATTCTATTCACCAGTTTATTCTGTTCGTCAGATTTCTTATTCACTTGATTTTTAGATTCCCTTGTTGATAGATATGTATTTGTTGTTCATAATTTTTTATCTGTATTTTTTCTTCATCCTCTTCTCAAAGGATACCTTTCAGTATTTCATATAATATTGGTTGGGTGGTGATGAACTCCTTTAGCTTTTTCTTGTCTGTGAAGCTCTTTATCCGACCTTCAATTCTAAATGATAGCTTTGCTGGGTAAAGTAATTTTGGCTGTAGGTTCTTGCTGTTCATCACTTTGAATATTTCTTGCCACTCCCTTCTGGCCTGCAAAGTTTCTGTTGAGAAATCAGCTGACAGTCGTATAGGTCTCCCCTTGTAGGTAACTAACTGCTTTTCTCTTGCAGCTTTTAGGATTCTCTCCTTGTCTTTTGTTCTTGGCATTTTGATTATGATGTGTCTTGGTATGGTCCTTCTTAGGTTCCTTTTGATTGGGGTTCTCTGCGCCTCCTGGACTTGGAAGTCTATTTCTTTCACCAGGTGGGGGAAGTTTTCTGTCATTATTTCTTCAAATAGGTTTTCAATATCTTGCTCTTTCTCTTCTTCTGGTACCCCTATAATTCTGATGTTGGTG
>PVJC01028091.1:0-22817 GCA_004026665.1 Murina feae
AGGTTGTAGTCTGTCCCCTCCAGGTAGGACCTCAGCCAGTCCAGCAAGGCCACCCTGCGGATCTGGTTTGGAGCTCCCAGACCTCCTGGGACTGGCCACCAAAGACTGAAGCTGCCCAGGCCCTGACAGGGCCCCACAGACTTCCATCACCAGGGCAGAGCCTCAGGTAATGATTGTGGTGGCAGGTAAGCTGATCTCCTTTTTAATTGACACTGGGGCCACTTGTTCTGCCCTCCATGAATTCACGGGGACCCCTGTCCCCTCCTCAGTCTCTGTTATGGGTGTTGACAGACTAATCTCACAGCCATTAGCCACCTCACCTCTACACTGCATCTTACTAGACATCCCCTTTATCCGTTCTTTTCTCGTTCTACCTCGGTGCCCAACCAGGGCTGCAGTGCATCCCCTCATACAGCCCAGCTGTCCCAAACCACAGTCACCTCCCTCGGTTGCACTCTTTCACCCCAAAAGGCTGAACCATTCCTTGGACTGTAAATGCCTTACCTCCTTATCTCTTCCATGGCTGTCTCCTCCTCTGAACAAGAAATAGTCTCCTTTCTTGGGCTCACTGGGTACTTTCACCCCTGGGTGCCCAACTTTAGTCTTCTCCCACTGAGCACAGGGACCGCTCATTGAGCCTTTAGATCCCAAGGCCGCATTCTCACCCCCTTTAATGCTCTAAAAACTGCTCTCACCTCAGCGCTTTCTCACCACCCTTAACAGTCCTGCGGCTATCAGAAGCTGAACTCATTATCACCCAAACCATAGCATGTCATCCCTAAGGAAAAGTGTGGCAAAGTGTGGCAGTTTTGAATAGAAGCAGCTGGAGGCCTGGGAACAGGCTGCAGGGCCTGCTCCCTCCACTCCCCCACCCCCTCCCCACTGCCTTTCTCCAGCCCCATGTGCCTATACATAATTTTCCAAAGTCTTTGGTAACTTAAAGGCTTTGGAACATTGCTGGGTTAAATGATAAACACCTAAATATTTTTAAATAACATAAAGTACTGAAACATTGGTTGTTAGACAAGTTTTAACTTCGCCTGCTCTTTGCTTTTAGTACAGAATGCCTCTTGGATGTTGTTGAAGGTGTATTTTCTGGAAAGTAAGAGTGTGTTTAAAATGTGTTCATAAATGTCAATCCAAGAAATGCTGGTTGTTTACTTTTTCACTAACGTTGGTTATTGTGAATGGGTAGGAAGATCTGTGAAAGTTGCAGGAAAGTCTGTGCAGTGAGTCAGGCCCTGATGCCCCTGACGTCTGAAGGGGCTCTTCTCTCCAAGTGAGCTCAGGCAGCTGCCAGCCTCTCCTGCTGCTTAGGTCTCTAAGTTGGAGCTGAGACTTTCTTTATTTCCACTGCTCATTCCCAGTCCTGGACACTATCACTGCGAGCCTCACAGGCCTTCCTGCTTGGTATTTAGGAACCTCTCTGCCCTTTTCTAGCCTTCCTGAAGGTCATACACTGCAAAGGACACCAAGTCAGGAATGATCCCACAACACAGGGAGATAACAAAGCAGACCAGGAGGCCAAGGCAGCGGGTCAGAGGAAGCCTCTGTCCCCCCAGCTCTCAGCTACACCCCATACAATGCCTTAATACACTCCGAAGGAACTTAGTCCCTATTAGCTCTTGGGGCCACTCAGGAAGATCCATGGTTAAAATTTCAGGGCGAGTAGAAATTAAAAATAGTGGCAGAGTAGGTGGATGCTGCACAGACATGCTCCCAGGAACAAGCTTGAAGTACAACTGAAATACGGAAATGCTTCCTGAATAATCAACGGAAAACTCACAGGAGAGAACCCTGATACTCAAGGACCAAAGATGAGACCGAATAGAACCTGGTAGGAGGAGCAGAGGCATGAAAGTGGTGGCCAGGCACCACAGACAACAACTGAAGTCCCGGAGAGATATCTCAGCTGTGTGTGTGTGTGGGGCGGGGGGGAGGATGCCATTGATAACTCTGTGATCTAATCCCAAAGCTGGGCTCCACAGCAGAGAGCACCAAACTGAGAAAGTACCCACATAACATCTAGCTGTGAAAAGCAGTGGGGTGCTGTCTGCCAGGGAGTAGTCTGTTCCCTCTTGAAGGGCCAATGCAGAAAAATTCTGTGTGGAGCCATCCACCTTGTGCTCTGGCAGAGGGAGAGTGAGGTGGACTGGAGCTGTGAGAGCAGAATCCAGGACTGAGGACTTGGAGGATAGAGCTCAGAAGACAGACACCCCCAAGTTTCCTGGATTGAGTCATTCCCTCTTGGAACGGAGGACATCTTTTCCTCATAGACATTTGTCTTGCTCGGTGGGAAGACTATTGACTCACTCTATTGGAAAACACCTTGCCCTGAGGCCACTTAAGAGATTAAACAATTAGCCTCTAAGAAACAACTGGCCCACCCTGTTGAAAAAAACTCTTGCTACACCTGAGGACCATTGCTGGGGGGCAATTCAAGATAGAATCATATTAGTCTGTAGACAGAGGCCGTCCTTGGAGGCTTTGAGTCTTTACCTGATCCAATTAGTCAGAGACAGCCTTTAACACTGTCCTGAACTGGAGATTGAGAGGTGTAGAGGATCTACCTAAAACATAGTCACAAATCAAACGGACAGCCAAAGTGATAAAACAAAGAAACACCCCCTCCCCAAATGAAAGAACTAGAGAATTCTGCAGAAGAAGAGATAAATGAAGCATAGATAAGAAATTTATCTGAAACAGAATGATGGTAAAAATGCTCAACAGTATGAAAAAAGAAATAGTGACTATGAAAAAAGAACAGTCATAGATAAAGAATGATATAACACAAATAAAGAACACAGTAAAAGGAATACACAGCAGAGTAGGGGAAGCTGAGGATCATATCAGTGAATTAGAAGATAGAGTTGAAAATATCACTCAATTAGAGAACATAAAAGAAAAAAACAATTAGAAAACAGGAGGACAGCTTAAGGGAACTGTGGGACAATGTGAAACATAACAATATTCACATAGCAGGTGTGTCAGAAGAGGCAAAAAGGGAGAAAGGAATAGAGAAGTTGTTTGAAGAAATAATGATAGAAAACTTCCCTAACCTAACAAAGGAAAAAGTCTCACAAGTTCAGGGGGCACAGAGAACCCCAAACAAGAAGAATCCAAACAGACCCATGCCCAGACACATGGTAATTAAAATGCCAAAAATTAAAGACAAAGAGAGAATCTTAAAGGCAGCAAGAAAAGAAAGCTGTTATTTACAAAGGAGCTCCCACAAGGCTGACATATGATTTCCCATCAGAAACTCTACAGGCCAGAAGGGAATGGCATGAAGTACTCAAGGTAATAGAAAGCAAGGATCTGAGACCAAGATTACTATATCCAGCAAGGCTATCATTCAAAATAGATGGTCAAATGAAGAGCTTCCCAGAAAAAAAGGTTAAAGGAGTACATTACCACCAAGACAGCATTACAAGAAATGCTAAAGGGATTGCTGTAAGAGATTGCTGAGAAGAAGAAATACAGAGAGAAACCTAGCCATACAGAATTAAAATGGCTATAAATAAGTACCTCTCAATAGTAACCATAAATGTAAATGGATTAAATGCTCCAATCAAAAGATGTAGGGTGGCTGAATGGATACAAAAACATGACCCAACTATATGCTGTCTACAAGAGACCCACCTCAAAACAAAAGACACACACAGGGTGTGAAGGGATGGAAAAAACTTTTCAATGCAAATGAGAAGAAAAACTAACTGGAGTAGCACTACTCATATCTGACAAAATAGACTTTAAAATGAAGGTCATCACAAGAGACAACAAAGGTCACTACATAATACTAAAGGGATCGATCCAACAAGATAATATAACCCTGGTAAACATTTATGCACCCAATATAGGAGCTGTCTACAAATAAATAAAACCCAAATAAATAAAATCAGAAATGAAAGTGGAGAAGTAACCATGAACATCACAGACATACAAAGGATTGTAAGAAAATACTATGAACAACTATATGCTAATAAGCTGGACAATGTGGATGAGATAGACAAATATATATTTATATTTATATATATTTATATATATTTATATATTTATATATACTTCCAGAGGACTTTAATGAAGAGATTTGCAACAATACAGTCACAGTAGGGGACTTTACCATCCCTCTGAGTTCCCTGGACAAATCTTCCAGACAAAAACTTAGCAAGGAAACAGAGACTTTAAAAGACACACTGGATCAGATGGATTTAATAGACATTTATAGACCATTTCACCCCAATGCAGCAGAATATACAATCTTCTCAGGTGTACATGGATCATTCACAAAAATAGACCACATTTTAGAAAACAAAACAAGTCTCTACAAGTTCAAGAAGATTGAAATGATATCAAGCATCTTCTCAGATCAGTGGAATGAAATTAGAAATCAATTACAGTAAAAACACCTCAAAACATTCAAACACATGGAGGTGAAATAGCATGTTATTAAGTAATGAATGGATTACCAACGAGATTAAAAAAGAAATCAAAAACTTCCTGGAAACAAATGAAAATGAACACACAACAACCCAAAATCTCTGAGACACAGCAAAAGCAGTCTTGATAGGGAAGTTCATAGCACTACAGGCCTACTTCAAAAAAACAAGAAAATTAGCAATAAACTATTTAACCCTACAACTTAAAGAACTAGAAAGGGAACAAGAAAAGCCTAGAGTAAATGGAAGGAATGAAATAATAAAGACTGGAGCAGAAATAAATAACATAGAGACTAAAAAAACAATACAAAAAATTAATGAAACCAAGAGCTGGTTCTTTGAAAGGATAAACAAAATTAATAAACCATTAGCCAGACTCATCAAGAAACAAAGAGAGACTACCCAAATAAATAAAATCAGAAATGAAAGTGGAGAAGTAACCACGGACACCACAGAAATACAAAGGATTGTAAGAAAATACTATAAACAACTATATGCCAACAAGCTAGACAATGTGGATGAAATAGACAAATTCCTAGAAAAATACAATCTCCAAAAACTGAATCAGGAAGAATTAGAAAACCTGAATAGGCCAATAACAACCGATGAAATAGAAGCAGAAATAAAAAACAACAACAACAACTCCCAGCAAACAAAAGCCCAGGTCTGGATGGCTTCACAGGAGTTTTACCAAACATTCAAAGAAGAAAGAGGAAAGAACAAGAGGAAGGAACTAGGCGTCTCTTGTTCCACACTTGTTTTATGAGGCCAGCATCATCCTAATTCCAAAACCAGATGAAGACACTACAAAGAAAGAGAATTAAAGGCCAACATCCCTGATGAACACAGGTGTATAAATCCTCAAGAAAATATTAGCCAGTCACATCCAGCAATATATTGAAAAGATCATACACCATGATCAAGTGGGATTTATCCAGGGATGCAAGGCTGGTACAATATTCACAAATCAATAAAGATGATAAGTCACATAAACAAATTGAAAGACAAAAATTACATGATTATATCAAAAGATGCAGAAAAAATATTCTACAAAATCCAACACCCATTTTTGATAAAAACTCTCAGCAAAGTGGGAATAGAGGGATCATATCTCAACATGATAAACAGCACATATGACAAACCTACAGCTGCCCTAGCTGATCTGGCTCAGTGGATAGAGCGTCGGCCTATGGATTGAAAGGTCCCAGGTTCGATTCCAGTCAAGGGCATGCACCTTGGTTGTGGGCACAACCCCAGAAGGAGTGTGCAGGAGGCAGCTGATCGATGTTTCTCTCTCATTGATGTTTCTAACTCTCTATCCCTCTCCTTTCCTCTCTGTAAAAAATCAATAAAATATATTTTTTAAAAACCTACAGCCAATATAATACTCAATGGGCAAAAACTAAAACCATTTCCCCTAAGAACAGGAACAGGACAGGGATGCCCACTTCCACCCCTCCTGTTCAACAAAGTACTGGAAGTGCTAGCCATAGTGATCAGACAAGAAGAAATAAAAGGCATCCAAATTGGAAAAGAAGAAGTAAAATTGTCATTATTCACAGATGACATGATGTTGTACATAGAAAACCCCAAAGACTCCATCAAAAAACTACTAGATTTAATCAATGAATTCAGTAATGTAGTAGGATACAAAATTAACACCCAGAAATCCATGGCTTTTGCATATACCAATAATGAACTCACAGAAGAGAAACTAAAAAAAAGAATTTCAGGCCAAGTATATCCTTCCCCAGGGACAGGCCCACGATATCTACCAGGCTACTCACAATTCCCTACATATAGGATGCAGACCGCTTCTACAACTCCTCACCCTCCTTCCCCATCACATGTCCCACCTAGCCTCCCTACTGCAAGATATCCCCAAAGCCTGTTCTACTTGTTACTCAGGCTCTCCCCAGGACAAGGTAGACCTCCTCCTTTCCCCACTCATCAGGCAAGGGGCCAAACCCCTGAACAAGACTGGCAGATTGACTGCACTCACTTGTCCCCCATTAAAAGAACCAAGTATCTTTTAACCTGCGTAGACACCTCCTCAGGCTGGGCAGGAGCATTTCCCACTGCGTCTGAAAAGTCCTCCGAGGTCACACAAGCTCCCATTCAGCTTGTCATTCCCAGATTCGGCCTCCCCACCTCACTGCAATCAGATAATGGACCTGCTTTCACATCTCAAATGACTCAACAGGTCTCCTCCACTCTGAGCATCCAGTGGAACTTACATGCCCCTACCGGCCCCAATCTTCAGGAAGGTAGAAAAGACAAATTCCTTAATTCAGTCTCACCTCACTAAATTAACACAAAACTAAAGAACCTCAAACTACTCTCCTACCTCTAGCCCTTATGCACATCAAGGCAACCCCCCACCCACACCGTGCACCCTCCTTCCTTAGTCCCTTTGAACTCATGTATGGGAGACCCTCTTATTAGGAAACTTCCCTTCCACAGGGACCCCTCTAGAAGCCTATGTCCCCATTTTAAACCTCATCATACAGTTACTGAAGGACATGCTGGTCGGGTCTTCCTTCAGCGACCCTGACAGAGGGACTTGCACCCCAGGGGGAGGGGAGATAGGCTGTGCTCGCTGCCAGGCATTTGCACAGCAGGACACCTGCTCTCCAGAGCATATTAAACATCTTGTTCTCACCATGCTTTTGCCTCTGAGTCTGTTATTTGAATTCGGACAGGCGAGCATTTCTCACAGTCATAGAGCATTGCATGAACTTGAACCTGAGTTCAGCTGAGGCGTCCCCTGTGTCTTTCTCTGGTTTTAACCAATGGTGCAGAGAAATTACAGTTTCTACTTCAAGAGGAGCCCAAAGCTGACAGAGTGGCCAGGGGTTGGAAGGGCACTGGTGTCCAAGGGATGGGCATCTAGAATGGGGTGCGGGTGACACTGCACCTTGTTGGGTGTGGCTGCCACAAGCTGGCTATTTGGCTCAGATAGGCTGGCTAATCCTGGTCACCGGGTGAAATTTAGGGTTGCTTAGTACAATACAGGGTGCCCAATTAGATCGGAATTTCAGATAAACATTCAATAATTTTGTTAACTTAAGAATGCCCCGAATATTGCCCTGGCCAAGGCACTCAGTGGTTGGGTGTCATCCCATGCGCTGAAGGGTCACATTTCATTCCCAGTCAGGGCACATGCCTGGGTTTTGGAGAGGACGTGCAGGAAGCAGCTAATAGACATTTCTCTCTATCATTGACTAGGGGTCCGGTGCATGAAATTTGTGCACTGCGGCAGGGGACAGTTTTCCTGAGCCCAGCCTGCCCACTCTCACATATTGGGTGGTCTCAGGGTGTGTCCTACTCACAGCTTAGGCCCGCTCCCTGCTTCCCTTGGGGAGCAGGCCTAAGCCGCAGTCTGGCCTTCCTTTGTGGGAGGCAACCAGGCTAATCAGGGGAAGCCACCAGCCCCACCACCCCGCTGAGGCAGCCACTGCCAGTCACCGCAGCCACCAAGGTGTTTTCATCAATACGGACTCCAGTCCCTTCACCATGAAAAAATGACAACTTTCTTTAGGCATTTTCAAGATGTGTCTTTCATAGGATATGACATTTCTTTCTTTCTTTCTTTCTTTCTTTCTTTCTTTCTTTCTTTCTTTCTTTCTTTCTTTCTTTCTTTCTTTCTTTCTTTCTTTCTTCTTATCCTCACCTGAGGATATGTTTCCATTGATTTTTAGAGAATGTGGAAGAGAAGGGAAAAACAGAGAAAAACAACAAAGTGAGAGGAACACTTTGATTGGTTGCCTCCTGCATATGCCCTGACCTGGTCCCCGGCCAGGGAGGAGCCTGCAACCTAGGTACATGCCCTTGGTCAGAATTGAACCCAGACCCTGTAGTCAGTAGGCTGAGGCATTATGCACTGAGCCAAACCAGTTAGGGCAGGATATGACATTTCTTAGCCCTCCAGCAGTGGACCTTCATTTGTTTTTCTCTAGGAGTGTGGTGGGAAAACCTTAGATCACCTTTAGGGATTCTTATTACCCAAGTTACTAAGAATATTACCAGTGGCATACAGGGAGCTTAGCCAGTGAGCAGTAAGAAAAGGTGTTTCCTCTGTAGTTCACTCTAATCACTGGCTCCACCCCTGCCCAGGCCTGTTAACTCTGGCTGAGGATGCAGGCCTGGGCAGGGGACCCCAAAGCTCCTCCAATCGCCGGCTTCACAGAGCCCAGGCCTCTGCGATCACCGGCTCTGATCCTGCCCCCTGCCATCGCCGGCTCTGCCCTTGCCCCACTGGCAGCCCCTGGCCAAGGCTACAGGCCTGGTCAGGGGACCCCCAGACCCCTGCTTTTCCGGTTCCACTGGTGCCCAGGCCCCTGTGATCTCTGGCCTTCCCCCTTCCCAGGCCTGAGGCCTCTGGCCCAGTCCTTATGCCTGGGTAGGGCACCCTCATACCCCTCCGATCACCGGCTCTTCCCCTGCCCATGCCTGAGGCCTCTGGCGAAAGCCTCTGGCCTGGGTAAGGGATCCCCAGCCCCCTCTGATCACCTGTTCTGCCACTCAGGCCCCCTGCCTACCCCACCACCTGCCTGGCTAACAGGCCTGACCACTTCAGTGGAGGGGCTGAGCCCGACTGGGCACCATCATCTTATGGCCATGGGGGCGGCCATCTTTGTGATGGAGTGACACTTAATTTGCATATTACTCCTTTATTATGTAGGATGTGGCTATGGGGGTGGCCATCTTGTGGCCACGGGGGAAGCCATCTTTGTGATGAAGTGACACCTAATTTGCATATTACTCTTTTATTAGATAGGATGTTTCTCTCTCTCTCCCTCTCCCACTTTCTCCCTTGTGAGGCTGAGCTGGGCAGGAGCCTCCCCTTGGGATGTGGGTTCCCCTAGCTCAGTCTTCTGCCCAGGGTTTCTTGCTTGGCCCAGGCCCTCCTTTGGGTCAGTGCTAAGTGGAACAATGGGTGCCCCCAGTGGAAAGGTCTCTGTGCACCTGCTCTTTCAGCTCTGGCCTCACACAGGTGCTGAGGCCTGCAGGAGGGGGGCTGGCCAGATCACTGCTGACCATGGGAGGTCTCTCTCCAGTAGAGCTGCCTCCGTGCAGCAGGCTGGGAAGGAGGAAGCAGCCCCTGCACCTGGTGCTGAGTGGGTGGGGGCAAAACAGGAGGAAGGCCTTATCGAGAGTGAACAGCACAAATGGACCTTCACCATTGTCAAGGTTGAGGACCCAGTTTGGACCAGTGAGTCAGTAATGAAATGGACAGAGAAATAGGAATGTGTGCCATTGATTTCCTGCGGACACTTCTCCACTGTGGGCTGACGCTTCCCCATCCTTAGATCACCCCTTGCTCTTTTTTTCTGATAACTATGTTTTATCACCTACCACTGCATAAAAATTATCCGAGATTTAGTAAACACTTATCACCTTGGTTAGGTTGGGCAGGTCAGGAATTTGGGTGCAGAGTGACTCTAACTTGAAGTTTCCCTTAGGCTGGGGTCCAATGTTGGCTGGGACTGAGAGCTCATCTGAAGGTTTGACCGAGGCCGGGGATCCACTTCCACACGATTCACTCCTTCATGGCCAGCGGGTGCAGACTGGGGGCCTCCTCCCCACATGGGGCTCTCCTCACAACAAGGCAGCTGGCTCCCTTGAGAACGAGTGACTCAGGAGAGAAAGGTTGAAGCTGCAATGTCATGCATGACCTGGTCTCAGAGGTCACCACTCATTTCTGCAGTGTCCTGTTGGCTCCATCACAGGTCGGCCCTATTCGAAGTGGGCATGGTTTCACAGGTTCGGGTCACCAGGAAATACCTGACACAAGCACTCTCTTCTTGGAAAGCGTTGCCTCCCTGGTGGAGACACCCCGTAGACTGAGGGGACTCTGGAGCCCAGTTCTACTTTTCTGCCACACCCCTCACTTTACTCCACCTTCTGTAGTCACCTGCCAAGACCCCTCACCTTTCAGGTCATTACACCACGCCTGCTTCCATGCTGCCAACACTCACATCTGCCTTCTTAGGCTGTTTTAGAAAGTATTTTACTTTTTAAAATTGTTATTGATTTTAAAGAGAGAGCGAGGGAGAGAGAGAAATGTTAATTTGTTGTTCCGCTTACTTATGCCTTCTTTGGTGGATTCTAGGATGTGTCCTGACCAGGGACGGAACCCACAACCTTGGCCTATCAGAAGGATGCTCTAACCAACTGTGCTGCCTGGCAGGGCCTCTTCCGTTTCTGATCAGCAGGTCCTGCTGCCAGTCTCCGACTCAGCAGTGTTGGTGGGGCCCTTGCAGCGCTGCGCTCCCACAGGCCGGGCCTCCCGCGTTCTCTCCGTTTTACAGAGTGACCGGGCCAAGAGGCTCAGTGCTGTGCATGTTGAAAGCTCTGGAAGGTGGACTCAGGGGCCTCTGAGACGCGGCCACCGTCCTCTGCTGCCGGCTGGAGGATGGTCTGAGTCCCCAGTGATGAGGGTGGCCAGCGGGCCAGGCAGAGGCGTCCTCACTCTGCCTTGCACATTCCTGGGCAGAGTCCCAGGAGAGCTGGGCGGGGTGGGTGGTGGGGCTCACTGACCGGCTGGGAGGGGAGTGTGTGCTCACAGCGACCTGTTTGCGGAACCTTTCAAGTCTTGGGGTGGAGGGAAGTCTGTCTGGAGGGGAGTGGGCCGCACCCCCCAGCACACTGGTCACCCATTGGTCACTATTTGGGGGAACTGAGAGCCGCGCTCAGGATGTGGGGGGGACAGGGGCCCCAGGGAGCCCACATCGTGGAGGAAGCGGCGCGGCCCCTGTGGACTTCAGCTGTCACTCAGTTCCCTGTGCGCGCCGTGGGGGGGGGGGGGGGACCTCCATGTGACCCGTGTGACAGTGAGGAAGCGATGCGCAGGAAATGACTGTTTTGCGAAAGGCCTGTAAGGTTGGGTGAAGAAACCGCCGTTTGAGCTGGGTGGGGTTTGTGGCCCAAGCCTCGCAGGACTCCGGGTGGTTATGCGCGTCTACTTGCTCCCGGTGGGGGCTGGGCGCTGAGTCTGGCTGGAGGGCCGGCGTCACCCCTGGGAATAAGCATTTTCGGGGCCTCTCGAGGTCCCACCCTCCGTGCACGGTCACCTGCACGGTCACCGTTCCTGCCCTGGGGGGCCCTAGCGTTTGCTAGGAAAAGCCTCCGAGGGCAGGTGGGGCCTCCGGCGGGAACCGCTTCGTCCGGGCGCGGGCCTGGGGGTGACCCGCAGGAACGCACGGGGACCACGGGAGGAGGTGCGCTGCGCCCGAGGCCGGTGAGTGGTGGGGGCTTCTGGGCCGGAGCATTGGGAGCGGAGGGGACGCCTCGCGGGCGCATCCCGGGGAAGGTGTCCCTAGTGGAAGCTCTGCCTGGCGGGGGGCTGCCTTCGTCCTCCCGGGCCACATGCTCCCTGAAACCGTCCGCCTCAGACGCTGAGCAGCTCCGTCTCCCGGCATCCGGGCGGCAGGGCGGCGCTGTGGTGTCTCCCTGTGTCTGTCTCCCTGTGGCGCTGTGGTGTTTCCCTGTGTCTGTCTCCCTGTGGCGCCTGCTGTGCACAGTCGGTCCCTGTGCAGAGGAAAGTGTGCGGGTCCCCGCAGAACGCCCAGAGCAGACGGCACTGGGTGGTCGGGGTGTCTCTGTCTCCAGGAAGAATGGCCTGAGCCCAGGGGGACCCCACCCCAGCCGGGCTGCTGGACTCCTCCAGGCCTGAGTCGGAGGGCGGGTGGCCCCAATCACAGTCCGGGGGCTGAGCCCTCCGCCCTTGGCCCGCAGCCTGCCCCCCTGACCCAGCCGCCAGGCCTTGTCTGGGTGGTGCCTTGGGAAGAGGGTGAGCCTGCAGGCCTCCCGGGGACTCACGGTGAGCGGACATGGGGACGAGTGGATGTGGGGACATGGAGCGGGCATCAGGCCTGGCGAGCAGCTCTGGGGTGGGGCCTCGGGGCGAGGCCAGGGCTCACACTCGGTGTCCTCAGGTTGGCCCGCCAGCCCTGCGATTCTTACTGCCTGCGCCTGACCCCCCACTCCACGCCTCCGGAGCCTGACAGCTTGCGGGCCTGGGTGGGGCGGGCGCAGAGGAAGTGGTTTGTCCCCAGCTGGGGAGTCGCAGGGGCCCAAGGCCCTGGTTCTGCTTGGAGGGAGGCTTGCAGGGGAGGGCGGGGCCGACGAGTCTCTGACCACAACCAGCTCCTCACGCAGTGGCTCCTCAACCTCAAGCTGCCCGGCTGCACCCAGGGGCCTGGGTGGCGAGGTCCTTCCAGCTGAAGCGGAGAAGCAGAGCTCCATGACTCCGCGGGGCCAGGCTGGCCTGGCTGTGCTGCGCCCACTGTGAGCCCAGGCCCCCACGTCCCATGTGCAGAACAGTGACCACAGCGTGGGAGCAGTTGCCTCCTGCAGCCGCTCCACCTGCCCCAGGTGGGCTCTGGCGACCACCACATGGCATTTGAAGAAACAGAGGCTCCGACATAAAGAGGATGAGCTTGGGGCAACCCTGACCACAGGGAAGCCGAGACCCAGACCTGCCTCTGCTGGTCTGAATGAAATGTCACTCCGCTCATGGGCTGTCTGCCTGGGACGCTGTTCCCTCTGCCTGGGACGCTGTTCCCTCTGCCTGGGACACAGTCCCCTCTGCCTGGGACGCTGTTCCCTCTGCCTGGGACAGGGTCCCTTGGGCGCTGTGTATGCGTGCACACCCGTGTGCTGTGGAGGGGTGTGTGTATGTGGGAGCTCATGTCCACATGAGGGTGTCCCTCCCAAGCCCACTGCCCCCCGAGCTGTGTGGAGGGAGGCGGGCAGCCTGGCCTGCCCTGTGCTTACTTTGACCTGGGGAACGCCGCTGGAAGTCCCTCTTTGGTTGAGGGAGGCCATGGCTGCGTCCCTCGGCTTCCTGATCTGACCAGGGTGGTCTTGGCTGTTCCGTACCAGGACTCCTCCCTGCCCTGCCCTGCCCACACCTGGGCTCCCGTCTGGCCCAGCATCATAGTTGCCCTTGCAGTAAAGACCTGGACGATGAGATGATCGAGGCTCTAGGCTCCACTGGGAGGGCGCACGCCTGTCCTTGGGCTGGGGACGTCCGCACGCCTCACCTCGTGCTCTGGCCGTCAGCGCCCTCTGTCACGTGAATGCTGACACTCAGGATGCCAGCAGCGGGCCAGGCCCCACACCCAGAGGCATCCTCTGCTCTGAGTTATAACCAACACATCATTCGTGGTCAAGTGGACACTAGTGTTTTGACTACATGTTTGCCATGAAGCTGTCCACCCAACCCCGCCCACCAAGGCTCCGCTGTAGTTCCCCTCCCTCCCTCAGTCCCCCCACCCTCCCACAGGTAGCCCGGCTGCCAGACACCGCAGCTCAGCGGGCTTTTCCTAAAACCCCTTGTGAAAGCAGGATGCTGGGAGGGAAGCAGGATGCTGGGAGGGAGGTAAGATGCTGGGAGGGAGGTAAGATGCTGGGGGGAGGTAAGATGCTGGGAGGGAAGCAGGATGCTGGGAGGGAGGTAAGATGCTGGGAGGGAGGTAAGATGCTGGGAGGGAGGTAAGATGCTGGGAGGGAGGTAAGATGCTGGGAGGGAAGCAGGATGCTGGGAGGGAAGCAGGACGTTGGGTGGGTGAGTGGGAAGCAGGACCCTGGTGGGCAGGACAGCTCCCACCCTGGTTGCAGGTGCAACACAGGCCAAGGGCGAGGGCAAGGCCGTGTTTGTCTGTCCGTCCACACATCTGGTTTCCGGACCCTGAGCTCACCTCCTATGTGAGGAGAAGGCAGCAGGTGTGCATCTTCTGCTGAGAAAGCGGACATGTCCCTGAATAAGCTGGCTAAGGGTGTGGCGGTGGCCAGTGACAAAGGCCCTGCCCTGGTCTCTGTTGCTGGAGGGCAGGTCAGCTGGGAAGAGGCCTGGCCCCAGGAGAGGGCGCTGCTGCTGCTGCGGGCACTGCCTGCGCTCTGCCCAGAGGGTGCGTGCCCCCCTCCTGGCTGTGGGTGCGAGGCCTGGTCCGTAGGTCCATTTGCCTTTTCCCCAAAGCCCTAGGCAGGGAGCAGAGGCTGCGGAGGCTGACCCGGGAGGCATCCTGGCTGCTGCATTCGGGGCCCATGGGGGCTGGTCCAGGCCCAGCGGCACTGACCCCTCTCCTTTCTCCTGACAGGAAGCCCCGCCCGCCAGCCTGGAGGATGGAATCAGGAGGGGTCTCTGCAGCCCCAGCCCTCAGTGCCACCCCCGAGGGGCCAGAAGATGGGCCTGGCACCCATGCCCCAGAGCTGCCCAGCACAGACCCAGGGAAACTGCAGGCGCTGTCCATCGGGCCCGGGGCCCAGCGTGCGGCCCCTGCCCCGAGGGGCCCTGATAGCCGGGCTGCTGTGAGCCCCACCAAGACCCCTAACCGGGACAGTGGGATCGACAGCCCCACCCGCAGCGTGCCCGCCGGGCCCTTCTCCTGCCAGGGGGGCAGCGAGGCGGGGGGCCCCACCCTCCTGGCACTGCACCCCGAGGTGGCCCCCAGCAGCAAGACCACCCGGAAGGAGGCCGACGGCAATGTGGGCCAGGAGCCCGCGCCCAAGAACAGCCCCCCGGGGGCTCGAGCAGACCTGGCCAAGGTAGGTCCCCTCCTGCCCAGGATGGGGCTCCTCCAGGGGGTTTGAGGTGGCAGTGGCCTCACTCGCGCTTGGTGCCAGTAGTGGGGTGCCTGCTCAGACACCACGCACCCAGCCGGCCCTGCTCTGGAGCCTGGCCGCCTGTCTCAGCGGGTGCCGTGCCACCGCCAGAGCCCTGGGCTTGCTGCCCACCTTGCAGGGCCGAGAGGAAGGCACACACATGGGTTACCGGATGGGGCAGGGCGGGAAGGGAGCCGGTGGGGCGGGTGGAGCACTGGGCAGCGGCCACGGCAGGGAGCCCAGGGCTGGCCTCACAGAAAGCCCTTCTGCATCCCGGTAACATCCCGGGCTCTGCTCCGTGTGGGACGCGGGGACAGAGACAGAGCAGACACCCTGTGAGGGAGACCCTGAGCGAGAAGCAGGGTGTCTGACGGGCGAGGCCGGGCCCCTGGCTGTGTGCTGGCTGCTGCGGTACGCCAGGAGACAGGCCTGGGGCCTAGGGCAGCTGCCAGCCTGACTGCCCAGAGCCAGCCTCTGGGCTGTAATCCTGGTCTCATTCTCCTTTGAGTGTGATGAGGCCACAGGTCAGGAGATGACCCCATTGAGAAACAGTGTGAGTCCCAGTTCCCAGGACTACGCCACCCAGAGGCCCCAGGGGAAGCTGCAGGGCCGCTGGGGGAGGTGGGGGGATGGAGGGGGCAGGGCAAGAGGCTGGTTTCGGAGGGAAGGAACAGGTGAGGCTACATGCACATTTGGGTGGCCATCCCAGTGGGCTAAGGCACAGCTGTCCCTGATGTTTGGTACGGCCCTGGGTGATTAGGGGGAGGGGGGAGGCGGGGACCAGCAAACAGGGTGAGCAAGGCCCCCAAATGCCAAAACATCGTAAAATAAAAATACACAAATGCTGTCTTTACTACGGGCTCCACCCCTGGGCCTCTCCAGGGACACCGACTGCCTGTCCCAGATCCTGGGCAAGTGCAGGCCTCAGGCTGGCTTCTGCCCATCCAGCCTGCGGGTGCTCCCAGGGCAGGGCTCTGTGTCTGTGACATGAAAATGGCATGTTACATTGCCACGTGCTTCATCACAGGATTCTGATTTATCGCCCACGGACCCAACCTTCAGGGCGGGGCTCTGGACCAGGGGCCGAGACCCTGTGCCTCAGGTTCCCACCCAAGGGGTGAGGAAGGGGGGCTGGCAAGGGGAGGCCACCAGGTGTCCGTACATGTCAGATTGGCCTGTATTATGTGGAATAAGTTTCCTTCTTCTAGTCCGAATTTGTTGATTGTTCTTGTCACAAAAGGATGTTGCATCTTGTCAAATGGTTTTTCTGTGTCGATTTTCCTTTCATTCTGCATTACTTTGATTGACTTTCATCTAGTGAACCATTCTGTATTCCGGAAATAAATTCCACTTGGTCATGGTACGATCCTTTATATGGTATACGATCCTTTAATTTTTTATTTTTTTAAAACATGTTTTTACTGATTTCAGAGAGGAAGGGAGAGAAAAAGAGGGATAGAAACATCAACAACTAGAGTATCATCAATCAGCTGCCTCCTGCACACCCCACACTGGTGATCGAGCCCACAACCTGGGCATGTTCCCTAACCAGGAATTGAACCGTGACCTCCTGGTTCCTGGGTTGACGGTTAACCACTGAGCCACACTGGCCAGGCTGATCCTTTTAATATGCTACTGAGTTCAATTTGCTAATATTTTGTTGAGGATTTTTGCATCAATATTCATCAGGAATATTGATGGATAGTTTTCTTTTTTTGTGACACCTTTGTCTGGTTTTGGTATAAGGGTAGTGCTTGTCTCACAGAATACACTTGGATGTGTCTCTTCAACTTTCTGGAAGTGTCTGCGACAAATGATTCTCCAGTGTTATTAATTCTCTAGTGAAGCCACTTGGGTATTTTCTGTTGGAAAGTCTTTAATTGCTTATTCAATCTCTTTATTCATTATACTGGTCTGTTCAGATTTTTAGTTTCTTTGTGATTCAGTCTTGGTAGGTTTTGTATTTCAAAGAATTTATCCATTTCTTCTACGGTATTCATAGTATTCTCTTATAGTCCTTTTTATTTCTGTGGCATCAATTGTCATGTTTTCTTTTTCAATTTCTGATATTAGTTATTTGAGTCTTCTTTATTTAACTAAGGGTTTGTCAATTTAATTGATTCTTTTCAAAGAACAACTCTTAATCTTGTTGAGTTGTGTCATGGTTTTTCTATTCTGTTTCACGTATATTCTAATCTCTACTGTTCTCTCCTTTGGAGCTGCTTTGGGTTTGTTCCCGTTCTTTCAGCCTGGTGAGGTGTTGGGCAGGGTTGCTGGCTGAGATCTCTCCTTCCTCACAGGTGCACTTGCAGCTCTACGCAGTCCTCTCGGCCTGCTCAGCAGCCATCCACACAGGGGACGCTGTGCTCTTCCTCCCACTTACCTCAAGGTGCTTTCTAGTTTCCTTTACGACTTTTTGTTTGTTTGTTTGTTAATCCTCACCTGAGGATATTTTTTTCCGTTGACTTTTTAGAGAGAGTGGAAAGGAGGGAGAGAGAAAGAGAGAGAGAGAGGGGGGCATTGATGTGAGAGAGAACATTAATTGGTTGCCTTCCACATGTGCCCCGACTGGGACTGGAGATCGAACTACAACCCAGAAATGTGCCCTTGACTGGGAATCAAAACTGTGACCCTGTGGTGTGCCAACGCTCTAACCATTGATCCACATCAGCCAGGGCTATTGATTTCATTTTATTCTATTGTGACTAACAAAGATATTTTATTTTTTAAATTCATTATTTTCATATTTTTTCAATTACAGTTGACATACAATATTATATTAGTTTCATGTTTACACCCCAGTGATTAGACATAAACTTTATCAAATAATCTGCCCTATAAATATCATACCCTTCTAACACCATCCACAGTGATTTGGAACCAGAGGCCCAGTGCACGGATACATGCATAGGTGGGGTCCAGACAGCCCTCCTCAGGGCCCATCGGGCTGGGCGGGCTGGGGGAAGGGCCACGGGCAGTTGGCATGCCGGTTGAGGGGACACGTTGCATATTAGCCTTTTATTATATAGGATTGCCATTTTATTGTTTGTGTATATGTACATATATTTAAATCTTTATTGTTGAAAGTACAACATATGTCCCCTTTTTTCTACCAATCACCACTTCCAGCCCACTCCCACCCTGCCCCAGGCCTTCACCACCCCACTGTCTGTGTCCATGGGCCATGCATGTATATATACAAGGTCTTGGTTGACTACCTCTCACCCAGCCACCCTCCCCCTCTGAGATTCTGCTCCCTGTTCCCTGTTTCCATGTCTGCGGAACCACTCTGTTCATCTTTATTTTGTTACTTAGATTCCAGATATGAGTGGGATCATGTGATACTTGTCTTTCTCTGACTGGCTTATTTCTCTTAGCATAATACTCTCCAGGTCCCTCCATGCTATCTCAAAGGGTAAGAGATTCTGGGGTTTTTTTTGTTTTTGTTTTTGTTTACTGCTGCATAGTATTCCACGGTGTAAATGTACCACAGCTTTTTACCCACTCACCTACTGATGGGCACTTGGGCTGTTTCCAGATCTTAGCTATTGTAAATTGTGCTGCTATGAACATAGGCATGCATATATCCTTTCTGATTGGTGCTTCAGGTTTCTTAGGATATAGTCCTAGAAGTGGGGTTACTGGGTCAAATGGCAGTTCCATATTCAGTTCTTGGAGGAAACTTCATACTATTTTCCATAAATAAGTCTGCACAAGTCTGCATTCCCACCAGCAATGAACTAGAGTTCCCCCTTCTCCACATCCTTGCCAGCACTTGTTTGTTGATTTGTTGACGTAGCCATTCTGATGGGTGTGAGGTGATACCTCATTGTTGTTTTAATTCGCATCTCTCTGATGATCAGTGAGTTTGAGCATGTTTTCACCTGTCTCTTGGCATCTGTATGTCCACTTTGGAGAGGTGTCTATCTAGGTCCTTTGCCCATTTTTTAATTGACTTGTTAAGTTGTATGAGTTCCTTATGTATATTGGATATTAACCCTTTAATAGGTGTATCCTTGCCAAATATGTTCTCCCATACAGTGGGCTCCCTTTTCATTTTGTTGATGGTTTCTGTTGCTGTGCAGAAGCCTTTTATTTTGACGTCATCCCATTTGTTTATTTTCTCCTTAGCTTCCTTTGCCCTACTACAGTGGTCACCAACTGGTGGGCTGTGAGGCCTGAAAGGTTGGCGACCACTGCCCTAGGAGCTGTATCTGTAAACGTATTGCTATGAAAGATGTTTGAGATTTTGCTGCCTGTGGTTCTTCCAGGATTTTTATGGTTTCACAACTTACATTTAAGTCTTTTATCCATTTTTAGTTTATTTTTGTATATGGTATAAGTTGGTGGTCTAGTTTCATTTTTTTTGCATGTGTCTGTCCAATTTTCCCAACACCATTTATTGAAGAGACTCTCTTGATTCCATTGTATGCTCTTGCCTCCTTTGTCAAATATTAGTTGAGTGTAATGACTTGGGTCGATTTCTGGGTTCTCTGTTCTATTCCGTTGATCTATATGCCTGTTCTTGTGCCACTACCAGGCTGTTTTGATTACAGTGGCTTTGCAGTATAACTTAATATCTGGCCTTGTGATCCCTCCAATTTTGTTCTTCTTTCTCAAGATTGCTATGGCTATTTGGGGTCTTTTTTGGTTCCATATAAATTTTTGGAGTATTTGTTCTAGATCTGTAAAATATGCTGTTGGTATTTTAATAGGGATTGAATTGAATTTGTAGATTGCCTTCAGCAGTATAGACATTTTAATGATGTTGATTCTACCAATCCATGAACACAGAATATTCTTTCACTTGTTTATATCTCCTTCTATCTCCCCCCCCTCCCCAATGTCTTGTAGTTTTTTGAGAATGTCTTTACCTAAGTATCTTAATTTTTTGGTTGCAATGGCAAATGGAATTGCTTGTTTAATTTCACTTTCTGAGAATTCATTGTTGGTGTATAAAAAATCCATTCATTTTTGGGTGTTGATTTTGTATACTGCTACATTGCCAAATTCATTTATTAAATGTAGTTTTTTGGTGGAGTCTTTAGGGTTTTCTATGTATAATATCATGCCATCTGCAAATAATGAGAGTTTTACTTCCTACTTTCCAATCTGGATGCCTTTTATTTCTTTTTCTTGTCTGATTGCTGTGGCTAGGACTTCCAGTACTATGTTGAATGAGACATTCCTGTCTTGTTCCTGTTCTTAGGGGAGATGGTTTTAGTTTTTGCCTGTTGAGTAGGCTATGCACTGTAGGTTTGTCATATATTACCTTTATCATGTTGCAATATACTCCCTCTATTCCTACTTTGCTGAGAGTTTTTACCAAAATTGGGTGTTGGATTTTATTAAATGCTTTTTCTGTGTCTATTGATATATGATTTTTGTCTTTCAATTTGTTTATGTGTTGTACGACATCTATTGATTTGTTTTTTCCTCCACATTTACTGATTTGTGAATATCATACCAGCCTTGCATCCCTGGAATAAATCCCACTAATCGTGGTGTGTGATCTTTTTAATATATTACTGGATGTGATTTGCTAGCATTTTGTTGAGAATTTTATCATCTCTATTCATCAGGGATATTGGCCTGTACTTCTCTTTTTTTTTGTAGTGTCTTTATTTGGTTTTGTAATTAGGATAATGCTGTCCTCGTAAAAAGAGCTTGGAAGTGTTCTTTCCTCTTGGAATTTTGGAATAATTTGAGGAGGATGGGAGTTAATTCTTTTTTGAATGTTTGAATGTTTTATTTCTTCTACTTTTTTTGTTGTTCTATTTCTACTCTTTAAGTAGTAGGTTAAATAGTTTATTGTTATTTTTTCTTATTTTTTGAAGTATGTCTGTAATGCTATGAACTCTCTCAGAACTGCTTTTTTGTGTCGCTGAGGTTTTTGTTGGTTGTGTGTTCATTTTCATTTGTTTTCAGGAAGTTTTTTATTTCTTTCTTGATCTCATAAGTAACTGATTAATTGTTTAATAACATGCTATTTAGCCTCCATGTGTTTGAATGTTTCTGGGTGTTTTTACTGTAGTTGATTTCTAATTTGATTCTACTGTGATCTGAGAAGATACTTGATATGATTTCAATCTTCGTGAACTTGTACAGACTTGTTTTATGTCCTAATATGTGTCTATCTTTGTGAATGACCATGTGCACTTGAGAAGAATGTATATTCTGCAGCTTTGGAAGGAAAAGTCCTATAAATAATAATTAAATCCATCTGATCCAGTGTGTCCTTTAAGGACCCTGTTTCCTTGTTAATTTTTGTCTGGAAGATCTATCCAGTGAAGTCGGCAGGGTGTTAAAGTCCCCTACTATGACTGTATAGTTGTTGATCTCTCCCTTAAAGTCCTCTAGAAGTTTTTAGATATTTAGGTGTTCCTATATTGGGTGCATATATGTTTACCAGGATTATAACCTCCTGTTGGATTGATCCCTTTAGAATTATGTAGTGACTTTTGTCTCTTGTGATGGACTTCATTTTGAAGTCTATTTTGTCAGATATGAGTATTGCTACCTCAACTTTTTTTTCTTTTCCATTTGTATGGAAAATTTTTTTCCATCCCTTCACTCTCATTCTGTGTGTGTCTTTTGTTCTAAGGTGGATCTCTTGTAGACAGCATATAGTTGGGTCATGCTTTTATATCCATTCAACTACCCTATGCCTTTTGATTGGAGAATTAATCCATTTACAGTTGAGTTTATTATTGATAAGTACTTATTTATTGCCATTTTAATTCTGTATGTCTAGGTTTCTTTCTCTGTTTCTTCTTCTCATTATAGCAGTCCCTTTAGCGCATCTTGTAATGCTGGCTTGGTAGTGATGTACGCTTTTAGCCTTTTTTTTTGTCTGGGAAGCTCTTTATCACCATCTATTTTGACTGATAGCCTTGCTAGATATAGTAATTTTGGTTTTAGATTTTTGCTTTCCATTATTTTGAATACTTCATGCCATCCCCTTTTGGCCTATAGAGTTTCTGAAGAAAAATCAGGTGTCACCCTTATGTGAGCTCCTTTGGTGATAACAGTTTGCTTTTCTCTTGCTGCCTTTAAGATACTCTCTTTGTCTTTAATTTTTTGGCATTTTAATTGCCATGTGTCTGGGTGTGGGCCTGTTTGGGTTTTCCCTGCTTGGGACTTTCTGTGCTGCCCTAATTTGTGTGACTTTTTCCTTCACTAGGTTAGGGAAGTTTTCTGTCATTATTTCATCAAACATGTTCTCTATCCCCTTTTCCCTTTCTGCCTCTCCTGACACACCTGCTATGTGAATATTGTTACGTTTCATATCGTCCCACAGCTCCCTTAAGCTGTCCTCCTGTTTATTTGTTTAATCCTCACCCGAGGATATTTTTCCATTGATTTTTTTTTTTTTTACCAATGCTTTTTATTTTATTTTATTTTATTTTATTTTATTTTATTTATTTATCTTTATTATTCAGATTATTACAGTTGTTCCTCTTTTTTCCCCCATAGCTCCCCTCCTCCCAATTCCCACCCCAACCTCTGACCTTGCCCCCCCCCATTGTCCTCATCCATAGGTGTACAATTATTGTCCAGTCTCTTCTCACATCCCCAACACCCTTAACCCCCGAAAATTGTCAGTCCACTCCCTTTCTATGCCTCTGATTCTATTCTATTCTCAAAGGATACCTTTCAGCATTTCATATAATACTGGTTGGGTGGTGATGAACTCTTTTAGCTTTTTCTTGTCTGTGAAGCTCTTTATCCGACCCTCAATTCTGAACGATAGCTTTGCTGGGTAAA
>PVJC01028092.1:0-22810 GCA_004026665.1 Murina feae
AAAAAAAAAAAATCTAGCTCATTTTACTTGGGAAACATCCCATGTGGAGCCTGCCTTAATCATTTCTCTAACTTTGACCTTTCTTCGTAGTGTAGTCAATGAGTCTTGATACCTCTCCTTTTAATGGTTCCACATTTATTTTGTATTGTACACTTATAAAATATTTTGCAGTTCAAGATTGCTACTGTCGTCATTGGCTGGGTAATGGAGACAGAGAACTTTGTCCAGAAACGTCTATGCTAATCAGCTACCATCATTAAAAAAAATTATATTCTACTGTTTCTCAAAAATGATCTAAGACCACTTTCAACAGGATACATTGAAAAATAAACAAGCTAAATGGAAGAAAGGGAAAATGGGCCCTGGCCAGCATGGCTTGATTGGTTGAGCGTTGGTCCATGCACCAAAAGATTGCCAGATTGATTCCCAGGGGGGCAGATGCCCAGGTTGCGGACTCAATTCTCTGTTGGATATGTTGCATGAGACAATTGAGCAATGTTTCTCTCTCACATCAATGTTTCTCCCTTTCCTTCTCCTTCTAAAATATCAATAAAAACATATTTTTTTTAAAAAAAGGGAAAATGAGATGAAGAGAAGAAAGGTAAAAATAGTAGCATAAGGATTAATAGAGAGATGATATAAAAATTTGACAGGTGTGGTGAAGAATTTATAAAGCATACAGCCATCTCAGAGAGTGACATTTTAAAAATATGAGCTGAATAAATTCATAACATAGATTGCGGACATGTGCTTTAATCCTTATTTTATAGCCAATGTAAAAATAGATTTCATATTGTTACAAATTTTGGAAGTGCTCTTTTTTTTTTATCACTTCAAAATCTGAAGTCATTCTCTGCACATTTCATTTTGGTTTACATTCATTACAATTAACATCATCCCAAGCTGTGCGGACCAATATTACAGCCACTAACCACAGGTGTATATGAGCATTTGAAATGCAGCTCGTTGGAAATGAGATGTGTGGTGTAAAATATATATTGGATTTTGAAAAAACAATTGAATAATATTTAAAATATTAATTGATGTTGATATTAAAATATTTTAGATATATTGGGTCAAATAAGATATTAATTTTAAAATTAATTTTTCTTTTTTTAATGTGTGCACTGGAAATTCTTAAATTTCTATTTGGGCAGTGCTTTTCTAGGGGAATTGGTTTTCACTGTTACGTTAAATGCCATACAGAATTCTTTCTCCATGTAATATTTTAAATAGCCATAGCTTTGTGTATATATTCATACAATAGAGTAATCAGTGCTGAACAAACACATGGATAAAATTAAGTCCTTAAAAGCGTAGTAAAAATATGAAGGGTATAAAGTTACTTCTTCAGAACACCAGTCTTTCTCATCTCTCAGGAAGCCCACCCTCTTACGGCAGATCCTCAGTGGTCCTGGAGATTACACACAGAAGCACTGCTGGTGCCCAACTGGGAGAGGCTTCTACTCACCATAGTTTTAAAGAACTATTATGAAATTGGCCCTTATTTTGCATAGTCATAAAGCATTTGGAATACCAGAGGATAAGTGTGACTTTACATACATGTATATAACTTCATGATTTTATTGTTTCTTAACTAAGTAGAAAAGAGTGTGTAATCCTCCAATATAATAAAATGCTAATATGCAAATTGTCCCCTCAGGAGTTTGACTTCTCATTATGATGTGCACTGACCACCAGGGGGCACCCTGGAATGAAGGAAGGCTTTGGCCTGCTGCTGGCAGCCAGCAGCTGGGGGAAGGAAGGCCCTGCTCTCCAGCCAGGGCTAGGGACCCTACCTGTGCATGAATTTTGTGCACCAGGCCTCTAGTATGTATATAAAGAAACATGATAAATGAATATTTGTTTTTAGACATTCCAGATGGGGTATGCATATTGAAATAGACTGAGAGGGATTTGATTCTAACTGTTTCACTGATTGAACCATTTTGGCCTTAATTTTTTCATCTGTGAAAGTTCTTGGTAATTATTAAGGCTCCTTTCAATTATAGAATTCCAGGATACAGGCTCAAGTCCTAGGACATCCTTTGCTAGTTTTCTTTTTTGGCTATTATTTTTCTGTGGAATATTAAGGAAAAGTCCATTACCATATGGCATGGCATTTTTCTGCCACTTCTTCTACAAATAATCACACAATAAAAAAGTCTCTTTAATTTAGTGAATGCAGTGAAAGTATTCTTATCTATCATTTAGAATATTTTTAAAAATTTCTTTTATTTTTAAATTTATTGTGGTGACATTTGTTAATAGAATCATATAGGTTTCAGGTATACAATTCTATAATACATCATCTGCATATTGTATTGTGTATTCTCCACCCCAAGTCAAGTCTCCTTCCATCACCATTTATATCTACTATACCCACGTCTACCTTCCCTATTTCCCCTTTCCACTCTGGTAATCACCATACTGTTACCTGTGTCTATGAGACTTGTGGGGGTTTTTTGCTTAATCACTTCACCTTTTTCACCCAGTCTCTTACCCCCTATCTTCTGACAGTTATCAGTCTGGTCTCTATCTATGAGTTGGGTTGTCTTTTCATTATGTTGATGGCTCCCTTTCCAGTGTAAAAGCTTTTTTAGTTTAAATATATATATAGTTTAAATATATATATAGTTTAAATAAATATATATATAGTTTAAATATATATATAGTGTGTGTGTATGTATATATATATATTTATTTAAATATATATATAGTTTAAATATATATATAGTTTAAATATATATATATATAGTGTGTGTGTATATATATATATATATATATATATATATATATATAATTGATTTCAGAAAAGAAGGAAGAAGGAGAGAGAAACATCAATGATGAGAGAGAATCATTGATCGGCTGCCTCTTGTATGCCCCACACTGGGGACCAAGCCCACATGTGCCCTAACCGGGAATCTAACTGTGACTTACTGG
Source organism: Murina feae (assembly GCA_004026665.1). Lineage (NCBI taxonomy): Eukaryota > Metazoa > Chordata > Mammalia > Chiroptera > Vespertilionidae > Murina > Murina feae. The sequence continues at coordinate 2,944 of PVJC01028092.1, forward strand.
TTCATAGGTCAACACTCAGACAAGGGACACAAAAGAAAAAAATAGAACATAATTTCTTTAGATAAAGAGTCGCCTTGTGTTTCTACAAAGGCACCCAATGTCCCTCAGACTTCATGACACTATAGGAACTTACATCATCTCTTTCTTTAGACCTTGAACAGAATTGTTTTCTAGTTTGTTTTACTAGATGAAACCAACTAATTTCATGGAACCGCTTTACTAATTATTATTACACTAGAGGCCCTGTGTACAAAAATTTGTACACTCGAGGAGGTCCCTCAGCCTGGCCTGTGCCCTCTCCCAATCTGGGACCCCTTGGGGGATATCACCTGCTGGCTTAGGCCTGCTCCCTGGGGCATTGGGCCTAAGCTGGCAGTCAGACATCCCTCTGGCAGCCCAGGAGCCCTCTGGGATATCCACTTGCCAGAGGAGAGCAGGCCTAAGCTGTAGTCAGATATCCTTAGCACTGCTGAGGAGACGGGAGAGGCTCCCACCACCAACGCTGTGCTGGCAGCCATCAGCCTGGCTTGTGGCTGAGCAGAGCTCCCCCTGTGGAAGCGCACTGACCACCAGGGGGCAGCTCCTGCATTGAACGTCTGCCCCTGGTGGTCAGTGTGTGTCATAGTGACCAGTCATTCCCAGTCATTCTGCTTTTTACGGTCCATTTGCATATTACCCTTTTATTATATAGGATTATATAGGATGTTAAGCAAGGCATAGAAATCAGCTTCTCCCATTTTCTATGTTTATTTCTCATAAGAGAGCTTCCCACTCCAGGTGAATGTGTGCTGTCATTGACACCAGTCACTGCAAGTGCCTGGACTCTCATTTCCTCTGTGGTGTGTTCAACAAATAGCCAGATGGCGATTGATGGACTTGTTTACTTACCATCAGCATGAAAGTTCATTCCTATGGCCATTTCCTAGTTTCCAAGGGATTCGTTCCTTAATAATTAAAAAGCTATGTCTATCTGTCCTACTTTTCAATTGTCTTTCAAAGCAAAAGGATCTTGGAGAATTGAACTTGGATAATTAAATCTGGAGTACTGGTTTGGCATTTGCTATCAGACTTTATTATTATCAGTTTTCTCTCACAGAAACTTTGAGATTTAAGTTCGAGTTAGCCTGTACTGTCCTCTGCCCTTCTCGAGGTAGAAGATCTAGTGACTTACATATTTAAGATACGTAAAAGCAAAGAATAATTTATATCACAGAGGCATACCCTGGGTAAATAAAGGTAGCTGTTTTTGTGATCACATGTCCATACAAGCACACTTATACAAATATAGGGTGGCCCCCAAAAATGTATACACACACTAGAATCATTATAAAGGCAGTGTTTATTAAAATACATTGCATTTTCAAAATTGAGCTACATTTTTGGGGGGCACCCTGTGTAGTCAGTGGAATCTCCAAGGATCTTTTCTCTCCCGTGCCCCCACCCCTCTGTCTTATTGATATCTCTCACCTTAATTCTTACTTCCTTATGTTCTGGCCAACATCTCTGGCCAGCAAGGCCTTGAGTGCATTCCCTGTGGGCACCATCAGCTCCTCTCTGTAATTAGCTTAGCGGAGCCAGTGTGAAGTGATGCAAGAAGGCTTTAGCTTCCCTAGAGCCACACTTTGTAGTCTAGCATGCTGCTTATCTCTTGCTCCAGGGAGCCAGATACCAGGAAACCATTATGTTAATATAGCAACAGCAGCTCTTATTTTTTCAATCCCACAAAAACCACATGTGACCTGACATGATCTTAAGATATAAACAAGTACTCAACATATTTTGTGCTCCCAGGTACTGAGTTTTCTTTCTCACCTGGCATTTTGGTAGAATCCCTTATCCATCCAGTGAGGGACGGTGACTGTATCATGTCCATTGGCCGGCCTGGAAGTACATTGGGAGCCATAGTATATGATGTTATTCAGGGACCACTGGTTAAAATGTCTACTGTCTTTTCAACTTTCTTTTATTTGAGGAAATGTTTTCTCCTAACAATTTTATTTTTCCTTTTTGCCAGGTATTATAGTAGCTTTATTTTTCTGAAATAAAATGTACCTTGTTGTTCATCTTCCTTTGAAAATTACTCTTGTTCTGTGGACAGTTTGCAAAGACTCAGAAGAATTGGTTTTATATTTTGTTTCTCACAACTTGCTTTCGATAAACTCCAAAATGTCCTGTCTAGCTATATAGATTGCAGACATTTTGACTAATCAGAGCCCCTTGCAACTGATTCAACCATTTCATTCTAATTAGAGTTCTATGCTCTTTAGAATTGTATACCTTGTTTTTCTTCGGCTAAATGTGAATGTGCCTGATAGTTTTGGATCAAAAGGTATTTTTCCTGTCTCCCTCTAAGTGACAAAGTTTGTAATTTTAAGATCGGCTGTTAGGAAATCTAGAAAGCATTTTGAAATTAGTGGAATCCCTCTTTTTTTCCTCCTTCACTAATTCCATTTTATTATAATATGAATATTATTAGAAATGTAAGCCCACAGGATATTTTTGAGAAATTAATATGGTTTTCAAAAATGATTGTCATGCTTCATAGGTTTAATTGTATGTATGTGAGAATGTGAGGGACTGTTGGCTATTTGGTAAGTAAAATACTCTTTTCGTGTGAACTTCTTTCCGCGGTTAAATCTTCACCTAACAGTATGCCTTCTTTTCTGTAACTTTTGCACCTCCTTTTAATTTATTTTTAATGAAAATAATTCCTTCATTAAAGCCAATGAGTTGGTGATTTCCTCTTGAAAAGATTTTTCACTTTTGCAAAGTGATAAAGTGATAGCTTCGAGGACTCTGGGAATCCGTCTCATGTTGGACCAGGGCAGGGAAGAGCTGCTGAGGAGAGAGGGCTTTCTGTAGGATAGTTTGGTGCTGCTCAGGGGCTTTGCCAACCTCAACAAGTTTTCTAAGAGGAAGCTTTCTTGCCAGCCTCATTGGAACGTGTCAGTGCCCAAGTCATATGAGATGGTCAAAGGTGAGGTTTGGTTCTGTGCTAAGTAGAACAAGCACCCTGTTATTTTTGCAATAGGAAGGCTATTCTGTAGAACTCCAGGTTATGGAAACTTCGGTGTTGCCTCAACCATTTAGAGACTGAACACCTACAGATACTGGAATCCAGAGGCAAGTCCAGAAAGGGACTGGTGCATTGTGCCCTATTTACCCATCGGCTCCTTTTGACCAGAGTTGCTTGCATGTTCCCCTTTCTGTGGTGTCAAAGGAGGGAGGTTTTCATTCGTGACTCTCAAAAGACTTGTGTGTTTGTAGAATCAATTTGTGTGTGCATCAGTGTGTTTTTGGCTGGGAGCTTCTTGCCCCCTCCTATGTGTGGTTTTCCTCCCTATCACTTTAATTCAAAATTATCAGGCACATTCTATCATCTGGGAATCTGGGTGTGTAAATCAATCCCAGGTGATAATGATAAATCTTGAACAACTTATATCTCTTTTCACTAGAAAAAGTACTACTAAATGAGCACCACTAAATAATTCGGGGTGTGTGTATTCTTCTATTTCATTTTCTTTGATTATAAAAGTGGCCTGTACTCATTTTAAAAATTTATAAGATATAAAAGGAATAAAGCCCTCTTATAAGCTTCCTCCCAATAACAGCCTCAGTTAACATTATGAAATGAGTGCTTACCGTGTGTCTTTGATGCATATTACATTTTATATAGTTGAAATCATACTATATACAAATTTTCATTTTATTTTTAAAATATTCACACTTTCTTATACAATCAACATTTTTGTTATATCTAACAAAATCGACTCTAGGACAATAATCATGCTTTCAAAGATACATTGAGTCACAAATTAGATATGTATTTTATGTATTTATTGAATTTTTAAAATAATAGCTATGAAAATTGCTATGGCTAATTATCATTTTAACTTCCTTTCAGTGAAGCACTGAGGTACTTGCCTATAAATAAATTTGCAATGCCAACTTTTCACTGAATGGTAACTAAATTTCTTTTAATGTTTTGTCCTGGGTTTATAATTATTCTTAACCTTTGTTCACCAACCCTCTGAGAATTCAGTGAAAGCTATGAGTCTTCTTCCCAGAGAAATGCATATTCACACCAAAAACTAATTGTAATGATAATCAATTATGATATGGCAGGCACTCTGCCAGCTGCTTTACATGTGTTATTTCATGCAATCCGCAAAGCAGCACTATAAGGAATGCACTGTTAGCCTCATTTTGGAGCTGAAGACATTGAAGGGAAGGAGATTAATTTTCCCATGGCCGTAGAGCTAGGGGAACTTGGGCTCAAACTCTGGTTTTTATGACCCCAGCGCCTATCCCCTAAATCATTGTACACCTAATTTTAGGGAACTTATAAATTCCTAAAGCCTGCTCATCGATATTTCTCTTATAACACCTTACCTATTGCGATCAAAAGATTTTTATTGGCAGTGAAGAGTTTGTGTGATTAATGAATCTTGCTATTTTGTAATTTATTTATTTAATATATTAGTATTTGATACACATTTTCTGTTTTGAATAGTTGTTAGGTTCTGTGATATGTTCTTTATCCTTAAGGAGTTTGCTATTGACCTGGGATGACAACAATCACACACATAAGACAATGAGAAAAAAATACAAGTATCAAGTTGACTATATTGTAATTAGACATTTCCATAAGCTCTACATGAAAATTAATATTTACTTTGTCATATCTTGATGCAGCTGTCATTCTTTGATTTCATGATTTATAAAAGAAAAGTCAAATCTAAAAGGCCACTATGTCCTCTGGGAATCTGGAAGATTCAGTATGTCATAAAAATGAGGTCCATAAAGTGAGACTCTGAGAACTAAGTATGTATCACATCCAGAATCCTGAGGGTTTCATCAGCTTCACCTGTGAGCCTCAGGGAGCATGCCCAATGAGGAGATTCAAGAATGTTTAGCCAGCTCTCAAACCATGCATCACTGGGTAACTCTTCTGAGTTGCACGTGTGTAGGCAGTAGAACATCTTGCTAGAAGCTGTATTTTGACTTGCGTAGGGTTCCTACTGATGGAGAGGACTGCAGTGCTTCAAATGATGCAGCATAACCTTGAGTCATGCAGGCACAGTTGTAGCAATCTAACAACGTTGGATGAAAGCATGTTGCATGGGAGGCCTATTAAAGCTGACCACCTGCCAATCAAAGCTGTCAAAGAGAGGGGCTGTGGCCATAATTCAAAGAACTGCTTTCTACAGGAGCGTATAATGGGAAAGTTGTACGTGTGACTTCAACAGCTGCTCTATACAAGGTTATCACAGATAATGGCTATTGTAAGATATGAAGGATGGATTATTTCAAGCTTTCTATTAACTGGGCCCTCATCAAGTATTGTACAGTTTTAGAATTTTAGTCTTTTAAAACTTTAATCATTTGGGTTATCCATATGATATAATTACTTTATAAATGACTTTTGAATTTTCTTTTTAAAGCAAATAAAAACTTAGTTATGTGAATTGTGGTATATAGTTTGTCTTCTTCATTTATGAATAATTTTTATTTGAAATGTCTAAAATAAGAATTTTTTATGTACATTTGTGCTATATTTTAATCACTTTAATAAGTTGTTTAAAATTTCATGGCACACACTGTTTTCATAATCACTGCAACTTGACTGGGTAGCATTATTTTTTAAAGTTAGGCCAGAATTTTGTGAAAACCTATTATGCTTAGAAGCCTGTAGGTGGAAAATACTTTTAATGGACAGAAATATCTATCATTGTTCACACATCAACATTTGAATCTATCCAGCTACTAGTTGTTTGAAGTGATTTTCCAGACAAATATGCAAGTATCCTGATGGATTTTATTTAATTGCAAAAGGAAAGTATGATATCAACTCTCGATAATTGCTTCAGTTCATTCCTGGAGGAACATATAATTGAAAGGAAAGAATTTCTTTTCATATTTGCTTTGAGCAGATCCTCGAGTTATTTTTGAGATGAGCAGTAGATTGACGTTAATGTCCATCACACTTTGGCTTCACAGAGAGAATTCGAGACATAATAACTCTCCACCTTTTAAATCTCCTGTGTGTGCACGCACGCATACACACACATACACACATACGTTCCTGGGTAGGAGCTTACACAAGACCTTTTGATTTCATAATAAGCAGGCCTAGGGACAATAAAATTTGACATTCTTAACTGTTACTGGTATTTGTCCCTGTAGCCCTGTGCAGTTATCTTCTTGTTAACGATATAGAAGCCAGAGTCATAAACTGAGCATGTACCCAAGGCACTACTGTAAACTGCAAATTGCATTCATGTGGCCTGTTCTTTTTGACCTAACACTAAATTGGAGTAGAGGAAAGAGAAAAAGAATGTTCGAAAGTGGAATAAGAAGTAGAAGTCAAGAAGAAAAACTATATGAGAAAGACGGGCATGTGCAAATGTTCCCCAAGTTTCTGTGGAAAGATTTCTTTCGATGGGCCTTTCTATATCTGCAAATACTCTTTTGCTCCAGAGCCAAACACTGCATTGGGCGCCTCTGCTGCTGGTGTGTGCGTGTGTGCATGGTGTGTTGGCAATAGTGCACTCATGAGATAATGCAAATAATCAGTAAGGGAATAATTAATGATGTGGCAGGGAATATTTTTTGATAAATGCTTGGGGAATGAGGTGACAGGCGTGAAATTGGAAAATTCCTTCAGCGATCTAAAATATAAATAGCTTTCGAAACTGAAAAGAGTTTCACAGCTGAAGATTTTATTGTGTTGAGAGGAAAAACTTTTTTCTCTCCCCCACTCCCTCCTCCTTTGCAAGTTGTTTGTCCATTCACAAAACAAATACTCTGAAGCCCAGCGCAGCTCATGGGAATAAATTTCAGGTCGAATTAGTACAGTTTCCTTGCTGTCAGGATGCTGGAATTAATGGTGTTTTGATGACACGAATTTTGAAGGGCAAACAAAGAAGCTGAAGGGAGAGAGACATGACTCCTTAGAAGCTTGGTCCTCCTCTCCCCCAGCCTCTCTTGTCTTCCCTGTCATCCGTCTGCCAATCTCCCTGTCCATGGTTAGTTAAAGGCGCTTTTTATCCTCTTTTCTTTCCCACAGAGTTTGCCAGATCCGGCCCGGTGCCTGGGTTCCAGGAGGACACGCTGCAGTTGGCCTTCATCGACTTGAGACAAGTAAGTCTTTGTGTTTTTGTTTTTTGTTTTTCTTTTAAGATGTGTGACTGAAGACCATCAGGTCTTAAGGAAAAAGGGGAGGGACGGGGGGATTGGCATTGGCGATTCACACTGGAGACCTAAGAGTTTTTCTCTGTGTTTGAGGCCACCTCTTTTATTTAGCTATCTGGGATCCTTAGCTATGGCGGAGTTAAAGGTTTTGTGGGTAGAAGGGAAGGCAGGAGGTGGGAGGAGGGACCCAAAGAGTAGAGGGACTCAAGTGACCCTCAAGTGATGCGACCCATTGTGTTATAGTTGGCTTCTGCAGACACAGCAAAAAGATAACTCAGCAAACCAATGCTAAGCAGGTGCACTGATGCAGAGACTGCCTGCCTAGAGAACTTTTGTTTGCAGATAATGAGGGCAGCAGCATTTAAGGAAAATTGAAATATTTTACATTCTGGACTGTTGGTTAGGCTTGTTGACTTTTTTCCTATTGCCTTAAGTCTTCCCATCTCCGCCTTTGTAGAAGGTGGTCAGCCATGAGTGACTAAATGGTCATTTTAGAAGATGATTAGCAAAGCCCCTGACCACTCACACTAACCTGACAGGCAACCCCATTAAAGTAACATGATGAAAACCTGTCCTCACGCATACCCGAGCTTTGCAAGCCCATCAGACAGAAAGAAAGACTTGCTCTAGAGAGCTGTGGCCTGCAGGTTGAAATGGTGGGTAGGCCTTAGTGGTTTGGGTACAGAGGAGCAGGATCGTGGGGGCCTACAGAGGGAGAAAATGAACTGGGCTCTGTCATCTCTTCACTCTGAAGATGGATGGGGTTGGATAGAAAGTGTGAATAAAGTAAGAATCAATGACTGATGCTTCTCTCCTATTAAAACAATCTTTTTTTTGGTCTGTTTTAAGAAGGGGGCTGGCTTTGTTTCTCCTGCCATAATGATGCAGTACCTCTTGTTTTCAGAGCTGACATAGTTTGCATTCTGAAAACTTGTAGATGCCCAGGGTATTTCTTAAAGCTGTATCGGTAGTCTCCTTACCACTGTGACTCGATTCATGCTGGAACAGCTTTTGCCCCATAATGGATGGCTTGAGCTACCCCCGAATCCTTGTGATGGGTGGTGTAATCTGTCATCTGATGACAATTCTGGAAAGCCCTGTTAAGCAGAAAACAGAAAATTGTGTCTCTATAGATCCGCCAAAGTTTGAGGATTCAGGCCATGTCCTAGAAACGTGTGTCAACTTAATATTTGAGGGCCAAGGTGGGGGTTCGCTTACACATAAAGGCGTTCTCAGCATGGTCACAAATGGAGCTCAGTATCGCTGTCTACGTTAAGACCTTCCACCTGTGGATTCAGCAACTCAACTGAGACATTCAGGTTTTAACCCGTGGGCTGATGTGAGGCTGAAAGATTGGGATTTTGCTTTAGGGTTTTGTGGAGTGGATCTGTTGGACTTCCCTCCTTGCTTCTCAGAAACTTTGGAGCCAATCGGCTTTTCTTGGAAAGCAGAAATAGAATTTCGTTGGAAAATCACATCCAAGGAAAAAAATGTTTCCCTTCTCACTATTCATGAGAAGGAAGTGTGGTCATTCTCTCCAGTTTGTGGTTTTGGTCCCTATGGACAGCAACTGGTGTTCACAGAAAATGTTAATGAAGGGAATGAGGTAGAGCACAGCCAAAATAAGGCGGATCTGAGCCGGGGCGCAATGTGGAAGCACTTGTGAACTCGCAGTGAGCACTGTTTATGCGGAAGTTCCTGTTGCCTGTCACATTTCTGTTCTCCACACCCTCTTGTAATATTTTAGCAGTAGAACCCTAAGCCCCCAAATTTTACTATTAATGAAATAGTATGTATGTCTTCTGATTGTATCGATCACCTAATTTCTATTAATGCCTGTCCCTATTGGAGCAGCTTACATTTTTTAACAGGTCACTTGGAAACCTTTCCTAGCTCTTAGGCTGCAGCTCATTTATCAGGAGGTCTCAGGTAGGTTGAATTATTGTGAGAAAAATTATCCTCCCACACCCGATGCTGAAAATATTGATCTTACAGTTATCTTAGTCATTCTCATAACTTACTGAAGGTGAGCATTTTTTAAAAGGAGACGTCTTATTTTGAACCACAGAGATGTTCAAACTATAAATAGAAAGCTTGGGAGCAGGTTTCCAAAGGAGGTATCTAGACTTCAAATTAGGCATAATTAATGTCTGAATCTGTGTCCTTTGCATGTGCTCTTCAGAATCCCAAAATAGAGTTAAGGAATTTTGGGGGCTGGGGACTAACCTTAAAAATCATGTAGTATAACCTTTGGCTTGATACTTGACTCCCGGGACAGCACCCCAGCTGTGCCTGATTTCCTTCTTGAAGAGAACTCAGCTGCCCCAAAGCAGCAGGCCCGCCTTAGGACAGTCTGATTATGAGAAAGGTATTTTCTTAAGTTGGCTAAACACTGTCTCACTTAACTTTGACCCTTTGGCTCTTTATGTTTTATTAATAACATTAATAACCTCAAATTGGGGGATGGGCTTTTTATTCTAATTTATTGAACTTCCTATCTTCTAGTAATTGAATCTTTTTCAAATGTAGCATTGTTACCCATTCCTCAGATAGTGGGCATGGTTGATTTTATGGACCAGAATTGGGGACTTTACTCTCTTTGGTCTAGGTTTTTCTTTTAAACATATTAACAATACAGACTTTGAGCATTTTTATTTATTTAGCCTATCTAAACCTTTTAGATTCTGATACTGAATAGCATGCCCTTTATAAGTCAAACATAACAGCAAACAGGAATGGCAGATGTTAAAAGGAAGAAGTTAGAGTTAGGGTAAGTTATAGGGAGCACGCCCATGCAAGAGGAGGATGTGTTCCCACTTCAGTGAAGCAGGATGTTCTTTTACTGTCCTTACGTGTATTTATCTCACTGTTCATGAGTGTGTTCATTTTGAGCGTACTTTCATGTTCTCTTGCTTTACAGTGTTTCAGATCAAGTGGATGATAATTTTTAAAATATTCAAAACCTGGAATATGTGAAGAAATTATCTTGTTGTAGATTATAATAGTAAAGTGTCATTTAAAAGCTATAGAATTTCATTAGGAAGGATAGCAAAACTATTCATCCTTTCTCGCCTGTGCTGTCTATTCTAAGTTTTCTACTTCTTAAGGAAAAGACTGAAATGACATTTTGAATTTACAAGCTTTCATGATATTTTACATTTATATAGCACTTCAAAGTTACAGTACAATTCCATATCTATCTCATTTGTCAGATCTCTGGGTTTAGAAAACCTGCTGTTAATAATAATGTGAATTAGACAATGAACATCAAAATCTCCTCCTTTGCCACTTTATACTTTCTGTATTTCCAAGTTCACAAAAATAGTATTGCAGTGCAACTTCACATTCATATACTAAATATAAGTGCATATTTCTATCAAAATATAAATTTGAGTTAATACTAAATCTTGAGAAGGACAACTTAAGAGCTCATTTATGAACTATTTTGAAGGAAGGACATGTACACTCCAAGTACAAACACTGGCCTAAAATAATTGGAAATTCAAATAAAACCAATAGTAGATTCTCAGTAGTTACTTGATTCTTTAGTAGTACAATGATTATATTTTTCTCATTAAACATTCAGTAGATAATGCTGATGAATACCAGAATTTGAACTTCAGTTGATTTCTATTTCAGTTTACCAAATTCTGAGTGACTACGTTGAACAAAACACAACCTAGGTGCTGTGGGAATGCACAAATGAATATGCTACAGCCCCTGCTCTCCAGGAGCAGAGAGGTGACCAGCAAATACTAGACTCTAATATAAGATGCTTTGTGATACGTATGACATTGGAAGGATGAAGTCATTTTGTATGTTTCAATTATATTTGCAGCTTTTGCTACATAACACTTCATTCCAAAATGTATTGGTTTAAAACAAGTACCATTTATTTAGCTCAAGTTTCTATACATTGGCAGTTTGCAATAGGTTCAGCTGAGCTCACGCAGGCTTTGGGGTCAGTTTGCTAGATTGGCTGGGGACTGGTCTAGGACGCCTTGGCTAGGCCCGCTCTTCTCTGCTCCATGTGGTCTCTCACCCAGACACAGCCTAACCCAGGCTTAGTCACATTCATCTTGGCACGTATCCAAGAGAGCAAGAGGAAATGTGCCTTGAGGCCTATACTTGGAACTAGCAAACCATCTATTCTATTGGCTAGAGCTAGTTACAAGGCCCGCCCAAATCAAGGAATGGGGAAACACATTCCCACTTAACACTTCAGTTGGGATATAAGACTTTCATATAAATGATGCAAAATAAGCAGTGCAGGTCAAGAGCAAGATTATATCTCTTGCTACCAAAAAAAGGCTATAAAATGAAGAGGTTGTATAAAATATTGCATGGAAAAGGTGGAGAGTTAAACTAAAGGTTAGGCAGAAGGTATTTCAAGCATAGAAAATAGCTGGTTTTAAGTTTTGTTTAAAAGTGTGTGTGTGTGTGTGTGTGTGTATGCATGCATGCGCTCACGTATTAACACCAGTTTTAACTGAATATACAAATAAGATATGCAAATGTTGTTGAAATAAGTTACATAGTGCTTATCTAATTATAAAAATACTAGGGGCCTGGTGCACAAAAATTTGTGCACGGAGGGGGAGGGGGGTCCCTCAGCTTGGCCTGTGCCCTCTTGCAGTCTGGGACCCCTCAGGGGATGTCCACCTACTGGTGTGCCTGGCCAGACTAGATGAGGGGCTGATGGCTGTTTTCAGGCTGGCCAAGCCCCCCAGTGGAAACCCTCACCTTATGGGGATGTGCCCAGCCCAGATGAGGGACTGAGGGCCATTTTCAGACTGCCCACAGTCCCTTAAGGGTTCAGGTCCCTACCAGGGCTCCTGGGCAGCCTGGGTGAAGAGCTGAGGGGCATTTTCAAGCTGCCCACAGCCCCTTCAGGGTTCGGGTCCCTACTGGGGTACCTGGCCAGCCTGGGTGAGGGGCTGAGGGCTGTTTTCAGGCTGCCCACTGCTCCCATTGACCCAACGTCCCAGCAAGGCTTGCTGGAATCAGGTTTCTGGGGTTTATTTATCTTCTATAATTGAAACTTTGTTGCCTTGAGTGGAGGCCTAGGCAGGCAAAGAAGCCTCTTGTTTGCTTCAGCTCCATGGCTTCTGTAATTGAAACATTGTTGCCTTGAGCAGAGGCCCAGCTGGCTGAGGCAGGCAGTTTCCTTCAAACAGAAGCCTCCTGTTTGCTCTAGCTTCATGGCTGCCGGCCGCCATCTTGGCTGGGTTAATTTGCATGCAGTCACTCTGATTGGCTGGTGGGTGTGGTTTGGCTGGTGGGTGGGGTTTAGTGTCTCAGAGTGATGGTTAATTTGCATATTACTCTTTTATTAGATTAGATGCTATCTGAAAGTTTGGGAAATACAGAAAAATTCAAACAAGAGAAAAATAGTTTTTTCAATTTCTTTACCTGTATATAAGTTTATACAAAATCAGGTTCCTACCGTATGTATAATATTTTAAACCTGATTTTTATTTACATAGCATTATTAGACTGTGAGATTTCCAAGGACCTTCGTTATTTTAGAACATATTTATAATGTAAATATTTTTATAATATTGGGACGGAACATTCACCTGGTTCATGATCAAGAAATATAATAGGGGTGAAAGACTCATTCATGGTCAATAAATTCTTCTTCCAAGGGTAGCTGCTGCTGTTAACTTTTTGTGTTATTTAGAAATATTTATACATATAAAAGTAATTACAAATACATACTCCTCTTTTTTTTCATTTAGCAATGTAGCTTTGAAAGATTTCAGTATTAGAAAGCCAGGCCACCTCATTCTTTTTTACCACTGCATAATATTCCACTATGGTTTCTCCCCCCCATGATTTTCTTAAGCAATCCCTAGTGCCTGACCTGGCTATTTCCAATGCTTTGTCATTTCAGTGAGAAACCTTGCATGCATACTTTTTTTTATCTGTAAGTGTGCCAGTCTTATAAATTCTTGGAATAGAACTGCTGGGCCAGAACACGTTCATTTGTCATTTTTATAAGTATTGTTAAATTTTCCAAGTCTCTGCTCCAAAAAATGTGCAAAAATGGGTAGCAGACATTTAAAATAACTGTTTATTATGTTACTGGTCATTTCATGCCTAATTCATGACTTGTACTTTCTACCCTTTTGCACCTGGACTGCTGGCTGGGAGCGGAGAACCATGGCATCCATAGCCCCAGCTTGCTGTTAAGTCTTCTATGCTTCTCTGGCCTCTTTTTCTCTCTTTTCACACCAATCCTTTTTCCCTTTTGAGTTAGGCCAGTATGATAACATCCTATGATTTTTGTATCAGTCACACTGCTGTAATGGTCTTCCAGCACATTTCACCATTTTCAGTTATAATACCAGCAATATCACCATTTCTCTGCCTCAGGCCCACGTTTACAGATCTTATCATACACGCAGGGAGAAAGACCTGGTAACTGCATCCTCTGGTAATACCTGCCAAAGATCCACAGAGGGGCACTCGAGTGCACTGGGCACCCAGCAGCCCTTCCTCCGTGACTGTGTGTGTGTGTGTTTTGACTTAGCCAGTACCTAGTCTCTCTGTCTTCCTTTAAGAGGTAGGCTAATTTCTTTAAACCGCCATTTCTTAATTTCTCTTCTTTAACCTTATTTTTACTGTTCAGCTTCCTCATGGGCCTCTTTGTTTTATGTCCTATACTTTTCCTCATCAAATGCTGCTGTTTTGCAGGCCACCCTGAAACAGTTCACATTTCTGTTACTCGCCTTCATTGCGAGGGACTCTCAACTCCCCCAGATAATTATTTATATAATTTATATATTTACTTAATTTATGGCCATTCACCTTACATGTCTGACCAACAGGAAAAGGTTCTTTTCTTTAGTAATATCACATTTCTGTTCCTTGGTCCCAACAGTTATTTGCTTCTGGTGTACATACATTTTTATAAAACTGAATGAACTAGATTGTGACGTTGCCTGAAATCTCCTGAATGGAAATTGTTGGCAACGACTCTCGTGCAGCAAAGCCATCCCAAGATATCTGCAGCTTTTTTTTAGACGGAGCTGGTTGCATTCCCTTTAGGCCAGTTATTCCCCACTTTCTACACCTTCAGTTTAAAGTAAACACTGTGCATTTCCATTGCAGGCACTCAACCTGCCTTAGAAACAAGGATAGGACCTGAGAGAAATAATTGTGTGTTTCTTTGGGGATGTTGTACAAAGTTGATGTAAAATCAGTACTTCGGTTAGTCAACATCCAGTAGAGAAACCTGAGAATAACTTAAGAATCTTACTATTCCAAAATGCCCCTCCCATTTTCCATCCTATTCAATAAAACTTTGGTTTATGAATCAAGTTGCCCTTCCTTCTCTTTTGCCCTGCCCTGTCTAATGAACAATATTCCCTCTAAGAGGTACATTCCTTCTTTGCTTGTCTACTATTGACTCTTTGGTAAAATCTTAACTTTGTTTAATAATTACTTACATTTTAACCTCAGTAGAACATCCATTTATATCAAAAACTTATTTTGTCTGATATACCACATATCAAAATGATATATATAGTCAGCAGAATTTTTCTGTCAATATTCTGTGTAGACCTGGCCAGTCTACACAGCCCCTAACTCAGAGGCTAGATGTAGGGCAGGCCCACATCCTGAAAGGCCTCATGTATCAGTCTTCATCACAACCATTAAGCTGTATTCAACAGGAAGAAAGCCATCGCCCACCTGTACTTCTTAATACCAGCTCTTAGTCTACTGGGCTGTAACTTGGGCTTTATTTGGGGAGAGTGGGAGTCTGTAATTTTCCCAGGTATTTACTGAGTTGCTGTCATGGTGGTGAAGTTGCTTGCAAGAGGTGTGGGGAAGGAGAGAATTGGGGAAAGTTTTAATGAAAGGATATTCTTGGTGGAGGAAACAGATTGGCATGTGAAGTGTATAGATCAGTGATGCTGGCAGAAGAAGTACTCTCCAAATGTCCAATTGAATTATTTTGTTGACCATCAGATTGTGTATGATCTTGAATAGCCTGTAAAACTGGGAGTCATGAGTACCGGAGTCAGAAATCAAACAGTTTGATATGTCATGGAGTTGGAAGGTACTATTCCTGTGACTGACGTGGGTGGTGGGGGAGGAAGGAATGGTTTAAGTCATAAGACACGTTATCTTGGAAAAGATTATCTGCATTACCCTTATGATAGCATATGTGGATAGCAGGTGTATGTGGGTAGATGTCATTTTATCATATCCCAAAGGCATTTGGTGATTAGAAGATGTAGTAAGTAGTGTATTAGTCCACCCACATAGATATCATTGCTACTAAAAGTTCCTGCAGACCATAGTCCATGTCTTAACATAGACAGAGACAGCATTTGGATATAATTATAGGTCTCCCTCATCAGAAAATATTCATTCATCCATTCAACACTATGCCTAGCATTGTTACTGTGGATAGAGTGATACAGTGAGCATAGTGCAATGAATAAAACATGGTTCCTGCCATTATGAAGCTTACATTCTTGTGTAGATTGCCCATGCTTATAAAAACAGGCCTTTTTAATATTCTGCTCTTACAAAAATCTTCCTTCAGATGGCCTTGGGGCTTTAAGGGGATGTCACTTTATCTAGATTTTGAATTTTTGTATTGATTCTGCAATGGCCAGTTTTAGGGACAGCTGTGGAGTTTTCCAGAAAGATCCCCAGAAGGATAAGTCTGCTATATACTGATACCCAGGCTTTCAGAAAAGAACTTGTAGCTATGGTTTGATATAAATAATCAAATAAATAATATGGTCAACTTGAAATACTTCAAAAGGGTTTTGAAAGCAGGGTCTTCTAGTTGTATTGACAGAATTGTTTTGCCTAAACTTTTTTGACAGACACCCATATCCTTCAGAGTTGTCCTTCTAACCTCAAAGGAGGTTCTGACAGCAAATAATTCCAGCAAATAATTCCTCATGCCTGGAAGGGGGGAGTTAACACCTTTGAGTCTGGTTCTATTTAAAAAAAAAAAAAGAAAGAAAGAAAGAAAGGAAGGAAGAAAAGAAAAAAATAGGGACATTTTTGCAAATAGTTAGACCTTTGACCTTATAGAAGTCGAGGCTGGATCAGCATACACAAGGGTGGGTACAGGTGCATAAAGTCTTTAGCTGCTGTGCTGCTGCTGCTGCTGCTTCTGCAAACCAGATGTATCTCCTTCCCTTGCTTGGGACATTAGTATCTAGAGCCATCATGGAAATTTTGCAGATGGAATAAGTAATAAGTAACACATTCTAGGATTACTGAATGTCCTTGGTTGGAGAGAGTCTGTTCGTGAACTGCTGAGATTCTGTCTCACCTCATACCAGCCTCTGAACCAGGAAGGAGGTAAGCTTAGAAATTCTGCATCAGGGATTTTTTTTCAATTTAACACAGAATCTTTTTTTCCAGACCAACATCTCATGAAATAATATCCAAGCAGAATACAACTCTTTGGTATATAAATTATGTAAGGTGTCATTTAAGTACTAGGAAAAGACCCAGGTATTTACTGGGCCAAATAGCATCATAGCATGTTGAGAAGGCTGTTTTCTACTCATTAGCCTCTCTCTATGGAAATCATTTCACCAACACTTAGATCTAATTTCTTAAAGTCCCATGGAGCTGTTTCAGGATGTTGGGAACCAAAGAAAAGGGAACAAGTATTAGTAGTGGATGTTGACCACATGAGACTATGGTGATCTTATAAGAAGTAGACTTTTCATTGATTTTTTAAAAATAGTGAATAGTTAGGGTCCTTGAAGGGAGGGTGGATGGTCTGATCACCTGCAGTGTGTATTTTCAAGGGGCTTTGCTCTTCCTCTGAGGAAGCACACCCACTTAGCAGGAACGTGGGCAATAGACACTTGGTTCTTGGCTCAGTTGTGCTTGATAGAGAGAGAGAAAGAGCTCCTGAGTCATTTTAAGGGTCTTTCCCATTAGACAGTGCATATGTGTAGAAATGCTGACTCATGGTGACAGGCACTTGGGCCCTGTCAGAGACCTTAAACTGTATTAATGATAAATATGTGGAGATTAGCAATGATGAAGGAACTTCAGTTAGGAACAGTTGTAGACTATTTTTGGTTATCAGGAGACAAAACATCAGGCTTTTGACATATTTTACCATGGATTTGGCCTTTGACTTGTGGGCCTCCCAGGTTAACATTATCCACTAGAGGCCCAGTGCACGAATTCATGCACGGGTGGGGTGCCTCTGCTTGGCCGGTGATCAGGCAGATGGGGCCGTCTTACCCAGTCCCGATCCGGGTGGGGCTGGCTGGCCAGGGGGAGGGACCGCAGGAGGCTGGCCGGCCATGGGAGGTTGGCTGTGGTAGCGCACTGACCACCAGGGGGCAGCTCCTGAGTTGAGAATCAGCCCCCTGGTGGTCAGTGGGTGTCATAGTGATCAGTTGACCAATTGTTTGGTCAACCGGTCATAATGGTCGTTTAGGCTTTTATATATATAGATTGTTACTGTCAACCTATATTGGCACAGTGTTGGGTTAGATGGGAAATCTAATCCAAAATAAAGCTTCGTCATCAGAGTTATCTAGCACTTACTTTTTAACCCAGAGGCAGAGCTCTGCCAGTTAGAGGTTCCATCAGAGTAAGAGCAGCTTTTCCAGTAGATGCTAGAAGGGCCTTTTCCAGAAGTATGAGTCTAATCTGTGACAACCCTCCTTCCTTTTTGCTCTAATAGAACAACTGTAACTTTTATTGTGAGCATGGTGCCAGCCTCATTTTAGATAGCCTCATAGTGACATCTGTCAATTCAAAAACTAGAGTTTCATTTAATTTCAGTTCTTATGTGAAGAGTTAATAAGCATAGCATAGTCACCACCTGGCAGTTTCTACCTTAGGTCATTAGGATTGGTAATTCTCTCATGCTACTTTCTAAGAGACCAAGGTAATCTGTAAGGCTAGCTGTTAGGCTTGCCTGAAGCACTGGTTCTTCTTCCACCGGTACTCTCTGCTTCTTCCAACAAGCCAAGTCTCAGAAACTCTGGAGGTTTCTCCTTTATCTCCAACACACAGCACAAATATGCGCACACCCACAAACCTGGAATCTGACAATCACATCTTCAGGAGAAAGAACAGGAGAGTCATCACCAGTGACTTTCCCTGGGAGTACCTGTGGTATCAGAGGTTGGTGTGACAAGGTTGGCTTAATAAAAGCTTAATAGGTTATGATTAAACAAATCTCATCTCTATTAACTACACTTCCAGTGTCCTACTAGAGGTCACTCATAGGCCAAGGAAAGAGCAGCAGAGCCAGGCCTTGGAACTAATTTATACCGAGTACATACTACTGATAGCCGCTGGAGGGCAGCAGAGAGTGCCAACGAAGGGCTAGATTTAGGGAACAGGGGCATTTATCAGTTTGCTGAGAAAGAAACCCCCTTACCTGTAAGAGAATTAGCCATAATTACAAGCATCGGTCCCTGGGGAACAAGGACCATAAAGGGCATCCAGAACCCTGACCTGAAAGTTGGCAAGTTTAGGAACCAGGACTGGGCAAAAGGGGAAGCAGACAGCATCAATAAAGGCAGAGAACCAGAAAGCCATGCTGAAGGGTCAAGTCCCAAGGGTCACAGCAAAGATGGAACAGAAACCAAATAAAAGAAAGAACTACAGTCAGAGGTAAGCCAGAGTGAGTAAGTTGAGGATGCAAAGGTACAGTCAGGAAAGGTGAATTCTCTGAGGCAGCCATAGCCAGGAAGGCAGCCTACTCCACGGGGACCAATTTCAGACACATCACATAGGGATTCTCGTCTCTTAAATACCTTCTCCTTGATTAGTCAGGATCATTCGTTTCTTAGTCTTTCTTGATTTCAGTGGCAAAATACCTGGTTGAGAATGTGGAGAGAGAGAGGAAGAAGGAGAGGGAGAGGGAGAGGGAGAGGGTCAGGGAGAGGGAGAGGGAGAGGGAGATGTTATGACATTCTAATATGTGACTAAGGAAATCTTATACATGAAATGAAATTGAACTTGGACATGTAGCCCATCTGGATAGTATTAATGTGAAAGGACAGCTCACTTTCCTAGAATAGCTTCTGATGTTCCCCTTTCATAATTTATACTATAACATTTGCTAAGAAAATCCAGTAGAAAAGAAAAACTGGCCCTGGTGACTAGTTAAATAGGCAAGATCCTTAATCAATCCAAATACTTAAGATCAGTTCTCAATAGTTTAGCAGAGAGCTGTTTGGAGTCTCTTCTAAATGCTGAGCGCTTTGCATAGAGAAAGGCAACTCCTTCTTGCCCTATTAAACTCCTAGTATCTCTCTTGATAGTCTCAACCACATAAACATCAGAAAAATGGAACTCCTGTACTGCAAATTCCAAGAGCCCTATACTCGGGGTTAGGATTGTGTAGTGGTTAAGTTGGGAACTGGACAGATCTGGGTTATTAGCTGTGACATTTAGCAAGTTATTCGACCTAAGATTAGTTTCCTACAATCTTTGATTATATGCTTACCAAATATTAAGTAACATAATTACGTTATCTTAGTTAATGCTTACTCCAGAATTATAAAAGTTATTATAAATTCTCTCTCTCTCTCTTCCTCCCTCCCTCCCTCCCTCCCTTCCTTCTTCCCTCCCTCCCTTCCTTCTTTCCTTCCTTCCTTCCTTCCTTCCTTCCTTCCTTCCTTCCTTCCTTCCTTCCTTCCTTCCTTCCTCC
>PVJC01028093.1:0-22787 GCA_004026665.1 Murina feae
GTCAAGGGCGCGTACTTCGGAGCATGTCCAAGAGACAACCAATCCATCTGTCTCTCTCACATTAATGTTCTCCCTGTGTGTCTCTCCCCCTTCCTTCTACAGTCTCTAAAAGTCCATGGAAAAAAATATCCTTGGGTGAGGATTAACACACACGCACACGCACACACACACACATTTCCCAAACCCTTTTCTGGTCAGATTTTCCTGGTTTTGGAGACAAATACTTAGCTCAATTACTTGCACTTTTGTGGTATGGCATGCAGAACTGAATGGAGGGGTGTAAATGTGAACAATTATATGAAAAACAGTGTTTGATGTATTAACTATAGCACAAACATAGTCATCCCTTTGGCAAAGTTTCCAACTCCATGGTTACTTCATATAACATTGTTTTACATGTGTTGGCCTAGAAAACCTTGATCTAGCATCTTCACAAACTTCCAGATGCATGATAATTCCCATTCCAATGGTCATTTTTGCTGACAACACGTGATTTATTCTAGTTATATTCTACCTTCAGGAAATGCCCATTTGGAATAATGAATATATTTGCTACTTCCAGGGAAGTCCTTAGAAATACATCTGTATGTTGAAATGGCACTATCACCTTTGGCTTCCTCTTACAGAAGCAGTGAATGATGGACTGGTTACTGATCAGCAACAATGGCTCAGCCTTAGTCTCCTTTCTTGCCCATGTCAAATATTCACACAAATTAAAACTCTACATCCAGCCCTAACTGGTTTGCTCAGTTGACAGAGCATTGGCCTACGGACTGAAGGGTCCCAGGTCAAGGGCACATGCCCAGGTTGCAAACTCTACCCCCTGTAGGGAGCACGCAGGAAGCAACCAGTCAAGGGTTCTCTCTCATCATTGATGTTTCTATCTCTCTCTCCCTCTCCCTTCCTCTCTGAAATCAATAAAAATATATATATTAAAAAATTCTATATCCAGGTGTTCCAAATGATAGACCATGGCTTTCCCAGACTCAGACTGCAGAGATCTAAGTATCTGCGCTTCCATTATGCAGTTTCTCTTTGCTCAACAGTATGGTCCCATGGGAAAGAAGCAGGGGAAAGATGCAAAAGAGGAAGGGAGGAAGGTCCAGTGTATTCATATTCCAAGCCCATTCACTACCTAATTGTTTCATACTTGCACCTTGAATTTAGTCTCTGCCTTTATAAAATGAGGTTGGTCTAAAGGATTTCTAAGGGCTCTTAGAGCTCAAAAATTCTCTTATACTATTAACAGCAAATAATAATTGAGGCCTCATTGTGTACAATGTAGATTCATGTTGGAGTGGTGAGATATTATCCTGTATCCTGGAACCCCAAGACCAGTTCACATGCTCATGCAATCTAGTGGGTTTGAAGTTGCCCCTGATGTCAGGCCTCTTCAGTGGCAGAGACTTGATCCTCTGGATAAGTTCCTATCTGTGTTTTAATTTCTCCTATAAGATCAGTGATGGATCAAGGAAAACCTAAGGCTGTAGTAAAATGGAATAAAATGAGACTTCATCACAGAGTGTAGATATATTTATTCACAGGAAGTGAAATTGAGGTGGATCTATGGCTGAGCCATTAATAATCAGGCTATTCTTCTGAAGATATATATGAGGCCCAATGTACAAAATTCATGCAAGAGTAGGCCTTCCTTCTCCTGGCTACTGGCACCAGGTTCCCTCTGGCACCCAGGACCCAGGCTTCCCTCGCAGCCCTGGCTTCATCTGGAAGGATGTCTGGAAGAACATCTGGTCTAATTAGCATATTACACTTTTATTATTAAAGATATAACTTACCATCTAGATCTTGTTAGAAAATAATAAATAAAATCTCCACAACTGGCAGACCCTCGAGGAGGAAGAAGAGCTTACTAACATGGAAACAAGAAGCACTTCCTGAAACAACCTAATTGCATTCTGTCTCCAGACTTTCTCCTTGCAAAGGGGGTTAGGGGTTCAAAATGCTCAGCCAGGCCTGACTATATTATTCTTGAGATCCAGTGCAAAATGAAAATTTGGGAACTCTTATTCAAACGTGTCATTAGGTCATGCTTCTATAGGAGCCACTTATCTAAAACTCTTTATCTTTAACTCTTTAACTTATCTTTAACTCTTCATGCAGTTTCAGGTAAGTCTGAGTTTAATTTTTTAAAGAATTTATTTATTTCAGACACTTTAGGGTCACAGAAAAATGAAGGAGGTGCACAATTTCCAATTTATCCCCTCCCATCACACATGCATAGCTTTCCCCATTATGAACTTCCCCATGAGAGTGGTATATTTCTTAAAATTGATTAACCCACATTGACACAACATTATCACCAAAGTGTACCGGAGGGTTTACTCTTTGTGTTGTACATTCTGTGCATTTATACAAATGTATAATGACATGTATCCATCATTATAGCATCATCAAGACTAATTTCAACACCCAAAAAACCCTTTGTCCTTTTCCTAGTCATTTCTCCTGCTCCTCTCAGTCCTGGCATCCACTGGTCTTTTCACTGTCTCCATAGTCTTGCCTTTTTTAGAATGCATGTGGTTGGAATCATGCAGTATATAGCCTTTTCAGATTGGCTTCTTTTATTTAGTAAGATAAATTTAACTTTTCCTTAATTTTTCATGACTTGATAGCTCATTTCTTTTTAGTACTGAACTAGGGGCCTGGTGCATGAAATTCGTGCACTGGGGAGGGGGGCGTCCTCAGCCCAGCCTGCCCTCTCTCACATATTGTGAGCCCTCAGGGGGTTTCCTACTGACAGCTTAGGCCCGTTCCCTGCAATCTGGCCTCCTTTTGTGGGAGGTGACCAGCCTAATCAGGGGAAGCCACCAGCCCCATCACCCCACTGCTGCAGCCACTACCAGTCACTGCAGCCACCAAGATGTTTTCATCAACATGGACTCTAGTCCCTTCACCATGAAAAAATGACAACTTTCTTTAGGCATTTTCAAGATGTGTCTTTCATAGGATATGACATTTCTTTCTTTCTTTTTTTTTTATAATCCTCACCTGAGGATATGTTTCCATTGATTTTTAGAGACTGTGGAAGAAAAGGGAAAAACAGAGAGAAACAACAAAGTGAGAAGAACACTTTGATTGGTTGCCTCCTGCATATACCCTGACCTGGGCCCTGGCCATGGAGGATCCTGCAACCTAGGTACATGCCCTTGGTCAGAATTGAACCCGGACCCTGCAGTGAGTAGGCTGAGGCATTAAGCACTAAGCCAAAACAGCTAGGGCAGGATATGACATTTCTTAGCCCTCCAGCAGTGGACCTTCATTTTTTTTCTCCAGGAGTGTGATGGAAAAACCCTAGATTGCCTTTTTGGATTCTTATTACCCAAGTTACTAAGAATATTACCAGAGGCATACAGGGAGCTTAGCCAATGAGTGGTAAGAAAAAGTGTTTCCTCTGTAGTTCACTCTGATCATTGGTTCCACCCCTGCCCCTCCAATCCCAGCTCCACCCCTGCCCAGGCCTGTAACTTCTGGCCAAGGATGCAGGCCTGGGCAGGGGACCCCCAAACCCCTCTGATCACCAACTCCACCCTTGCCCATGCCTGAGGCCTCTGGCGAAGGCCTCTAGCCTGGGGAGGAGACCCCTATCCCCCTCTGATTGCCTGTTCCACCCCTCAGGCCCTCCGTCTCCCCCGCCACCTACCTGGCTAACAGGCCTGACCACTTCAGAGGTGTGGCTGAGCCGGACAGAGCACTGCCATCTTGTGGCTATAGAAGCGGGCATCTTTGTGAGGGAGTGATGCCTAATTTGCATATTGCTCTTTTATTAGATAAGATAATATTCCACTGTTTGGATAGGCCACCATTTATTTACCCATTCACTTACTGAAAGACATTCTAGTTACTTTCCATTTTTTGACAATTGTAAATAAAACTGCTATAAACACCTGTGGGCAGGATTTTTTTGTGAACACAACTTTTCAACTTTATTGGTAAAAACCCAGGAACACCATGATTGGATCATAAGGTAAGAGTATGTGTAGTTTTTTAAGATACTGCCAAACTTCTTTATTGAAGTGTCCATACATACACTTTCATTTTGTAGTCATTGACCAACAAAGTTTACTGCTCCCATGTGCTTCATGTCAAAGCCCCAGATGGTCAGAGCATACACAGGCCCAACAGGTGGCCCTGGCAACTGCTTAGCTCAGACACTCCATGTTGTGACCATGAATCTGAGCCTGAGTGTGTTACTGTCCTGTGCCCTGCTGCCCGATGTATCTCCTTTGCAAGAGCAAAGATAAAATTATTAAGAATTTCAAGACAAAGATAACAGAGCTTTAAACCAAGGGTAAGGTTCCTTCTGCAACTGCATGGGTCACATTCCCAGAAAGCTGGACCTGCTCCCAACTTCACTGAAATCTCCCCATTTGTCTTCATCTTAATGTTCAGGGTCCCAATCATTCCTATTCATGCCTTTATCCTATATAATAAAAGGGTAATATGCAAATTGACCCTAACAGCAGAACCACTGGGAATGACTGGTCACTATGATACACACTGACCACCAGGGGGCAGATGCTCAATGCAGGAGCTACCCCTGGTAGTCAGTTTGCTCCCACAGGGGGAGCTCTGCTCAGCCACAAGCCAGGCTGCCAGCTGCCAGCTGCCAGCACAGCATTGGTGGTGGGAGCCTCTCCCGTCTCCTCAGCAGAGCTAAGGATGTCTGACTGCAGCTTAAGCCTGCTTCCCGCTGGCAAGTGGACATCCCCCGAGGGCCCCCAGGGTTCCAGAAGGATGTCTGGCTACCAGCTTAGGCCCGATCCCCTGGGGAGCCAGCAGGTGGACATCTCCTGAGGGGTCCCAGATTGCTAGAGGGCACAGGCCAGGCTGAGGGACCCACCCCCCACCCCCGTCGAGTGCACAAATTTTTGTGCACCGGGTCTCTAGTATTATCATAAGGACAGTGCAGTTTGTAATTCAGTTTGCATTGCAATTATTCCACATGCAAATTTAAGCCTCAGGTCTTTACTTCTAGCAGCAACAGAAGGATTTTTCAGTTAATCCTGGAAGCTTTCTGCTCCCTTCCCAAAATTGTGAATGATGTTACAAAAATCATGAATAATAGATTCATTTGCAATCCAAGGAAGAGTGATGGAGCTTAATGAAACAGAATGAAAATTTTCATTGGCTCCTCCATACAGGGTGCTATTTAGGAACATCCTAAATGTAATCCTGGTACACTACTGGTAAGAATGTAAATTGGTGCAGCCCCTATGGAAACATTATGGAGGTTCCTCAAAAAAAATTAGAATAGAGCTACCATATGACCCAGCAACCCCTCTTCTGGGTATATACTTAAAAAATATGAAAATGCTTATTCATAAAAATGTTTGTAACCCTCGGTTCAATTCAGTGTTATTCACAAAAGCCAAGACATGGAAAAAAAATCCATAGTTTCTTCTATGGCTGATTGGCTAAATATTTGGGGTACATATGTATTATGATGGAGTACTATTCAACCATAAGAAAGGGTGAAATACTGCCATTTTTAACAATATGGATGGATCTTGACAGTATCATGCTACATGAAATGAGTCAGACTGAAAAGGACAAGAACCACATGACTTTATTCATATGTGAGACATAAAACAAAAATCAACAAATGAACAAACAACACACAAAAAAAAGTTCAGAGATCCTGAAAACAGTATGATGGTTAACAGAAGTGAAGGGGGTTAAAGGAAGGTTGAAGAGGGTAAAGGAGATCAAATATATGGTGATGGAGGGAGACTACACTTTGGGAAGTGAGCACACAATGCAATAGACAAATGATGTGTTATAAAATTGCAAACCTGAAACTTATATAATGTTATTAATCAATGTCACCCCAATAAATTTAATTTTAGATGACCTAAAAATGATATTTTGTTGGTGATGTATATAAGCACATTGTACAAATTTATTTAAAAAAAATCACTTGAAATAGGTGAAGACTGTTCTATATCAGGTAGCTCAAAGTATAAGCTCTCATGTTACCCTGGCTTTAATTATCATCTGTGATATTAGCCTAATGTGCAAAATCAACCAAACGGCAGAATGACCAGTGGAACAACCAGTCCCTATGATACGCACTGAACACCAGGGGGCAGACGCTCAATGCGGGAACTGCCGCCAGCCCAAGGCCCTGACCTGCAATGGCCCTGATCACCAGCCAGGTCTAGGCACCCTACTCGTAAACTAATTTCATGCACCAGGCCTCTAGTTTAATAATAATGTTAGTTTAAGCAAGTCACCTATACTCAACAACTCTCACTTTATCCATACATAAAATGAGAATGTGCATATTTACAGGGTGCTATTTGTACTAAATAGATAACATATGCAATAAGCTAGATAGAGTGTTTGACACTCAAAAAATTATTTTTTTAATATATGTTATTTCCAAGATTGAATAAGCCTAATACAAAGTTTAAAAAACATTTCACAAGCTCTCTTTCTTTTTCCTTGAAAATAGAGCCATCTTCAGTTAACAGAAAAAGCAGAATAATCTCTTCCTACTTCTTTTTTTTTTTTTTTTAATCCTCATCGGAGGATATTTTTTCCACTGATTTTTTTTTTTTTTGAAGAGTGGAGGGGAGTGAGGAGGGGGCAGGAGAGGGAAAGAAACATTAATGTGAGAGAGACTCATCAATTGATTGCCTCCCACATGCACCTACCCTCTGAGGTCAGAAATGGAGCTGCAACTCTTGACCAGGAATACAACTTCTGACACTCTAACCACTGAGCAAACCAGCCAGGGCTCTTCCTACTTCTTGAGCACCCTACATTTTTCCAAGCCTTTTCCAGCAAAGTAATTTACATGTCATTTATGTGTTGCCTGCATTGGATTTGGCATTTTTATTGGTTATCTTAATGGTTCCATATAAGAATTTTTTACCTATAAAGTGTTTTCAGGGGAAAAATAAGGTCCAAAAAAGGTGAAATGATAATGCTGAAGAGTCTAATTTTAGGACAGAAAAGAGGTTTGGAACATAAGTTTTAAAACTCAAAGATGTGCAAGGCTAATGTGGGGCAACATGCCTGCCTGTGGAAGGGGTGGGGCTGCAGGCCCAGCTGCATTTGGGTACAAACTGCAGATCACCTGGCAGCACTGTGCCTTCAACTGCACAGAGGTAGGTGGCTGAGTCCTCCAGTTGGGAGGCTGTGATGCTCAGGGTACTGTACAGGTCCTTAGAATTCAGTGTGGAGCTTAACCTTCCATTGTGACTCGCCCCTGAAGCTAAATAAAATAGATTGATGAGTCCGCCCCTGGGATCCTGTCAGAGCCACTGCACATTGATCATTGTGGTAGAAAAATTGCTCCTCAGAGTAGAGCTGCTTCCCTCCTGGAGGCCAGGGCTGAAGGACTCTGCTCCACCTTCATCCCTGTCACCCCTGCTTGGAAAGAGAAAAACAAACACATATGAGGTCACTGGGGATGATTGATATAGTTTCTAAACCTAAAATATATCCCAAGAAACACCAGAGTAGGAGCTCTCTGTCAGCTCTGCCTTCCCCCTTCTATTGACAGCTGTGGAACACTCTCAGCTCCCCATCTGGGACTCACAGCAAACCTGGGCCCATAGAAGCCCCAGCAGAGCCTGCAGGTGTCTCTTCATGATGTCTTGTCACTTGATTATCATGTATGATCTTTTTCATGTATTTCTGGTTCCTATTGGCTAATATTTTTTGAGAATTTTGGCATCTATGTTCATCAGGGATATTGGAACGTAGATTTCTTTTTTTGTAGTGTCTATATGGTTTTGGATTTAGGATAATGCTGGCTTCATAAAAAGAGCTTGGAAGTCTTTTCTCCACTTGAAATTTTTGGAATAGTTTGAGGAGGGTTGGTGTGAATTCTTGTTTGAATGTTTGGTAAAACCTGTGAACTTATTCAGTCCAGGGTTTTTGTTTACTGGGAGTATTTTGATTACTGCTTCAATTTCACCCACTGTTATTGACCTATTCAAGTTTTCTGATTCTTCCTGACTGAATTTTGGCAGATTGATAATTCTAGGAATTTGTCCATTTTGCCCAGGTTGTCCAGTTTGTTGTCATATAAATCTTCAAAGTATTTTCTTACAATCCTTTGTATTTCTGTGATGTCAGTTGTTACTTCAACTCTTTCATTTCTGATTTTATTTATTTGGGTCCTTTTTCTTTGTGTCTTAATAAGTCTTGCTAAAAGTTTACAATCTTATTTATCTTTTCAAAGAGCCACCTCTTGGTTTCATTGATCTTTTGCATTGTTTTTTAGTCTCTGTGTCCTTTATTTCCACTCTGATCTTTCTTATTTCCTTCCTTTCACTCACTCTGGGCTTCTCTTGTTGTTCCCTTTCTAATTCTTTTTTTTTTTTTTTTGGTAGGTCTGTAATAGTATGAACTTCCCTATCAGCACTGCTTTAGTTGTGTTCCTTAGATTTGGGGTTGTTGGGTGCTCATTTTCATTAGTTTCAAGGACATTTTTTATTTCTTCCTTGATCTCATTGGTAGTCTATTCGTTATTTAACAACAAGCTGTGTAGTCTTCATGTGTTTGAATGTTTTTGAGTTATTTAAAAATCATAGTTGATTTCTAGTTTCATGCTATGTGATGTAGGAAGAAGCTTGATATGATTCCAATTTTCTTAAATTTACAAAGATTTATTTTATGACCTAGCATCTTTGAGAGCTCTCTTTGAGAATGATCCATGGGCACTTGAGAAGAATGTGTAGTCTGCTGCTTTGGGATTAAATGTACTGTAAATATCAATGAAATCCATCTGATCTAGTGTGGTGTTTAAGGCTGCTATTTCCTTGTTGATTATTTTTGTCTAGAAGGTCTATCCAGTGATGCCAGTGTGATATTAAAGTGTCATGCTATGTTATGACTATCTTGCCATCAATCTCTCCCTTCGAGTCTTCCAAGAGTTTTTAAAAATATATTTAGGTGCTTTTATTTTGGGTAGCTATATATTTGCCAGGATTATATTCTCTTATTGGAATAATACCTTTAATATTATGTAGTATCCTTCCTTCCCTCTTATAGCCTTTGTTTTGAAGTCTATTTTGTCAGATGTAAGTATTAGTGCTCTAGTTTTCATTTCCATTTGAATGGAATATTTTTTTTTTCATTTCTTCACTTTCTGTCTGTTTGAATCTTTTATTCTGAAGTGGTTTCTTATACACAGCCTATATATGGGTCATGTTTTCTTATCCATTAAACTAACTTATGTCTTCTTATGATTAGAGCATTTAATACAATTACATTTATTTTCCATAGGTACTTATCTATTGCCATTTTTTATGCCTACATTGTTCTCTCTGTTTTTTCTTACTACAACAGTCCCTTGAACATTTCTTGCAATGCTGGAAATGAATTCCTTTAGCTCCTCCCTCCCCATCCTTTTTTTTTTTTTTTCCCCTGGGAAATTTTTCTTCTCATTACTTTGCAAACTTCATGCTAATCCCTCCGGCCCATAGTATTTGTGTTGAGAAATCAGCTGACAGCCTTTTGGGAACTCCCTTGTAAGTCTCTCTCTTGCTGCCTTTAAGATTCTCTCTTTGGATTTAACGTTTGCCATTTTAATTATGATGTATCTTATTGTTGGTCTCTTTGGGTTCATCTTGATTGAAACTCTTTGTGCTTACTGACCTCGTGTGACTTTTTCCTTCACCAATTTTTCTGTCATTATTTCTTCAAACTGCTTTTCTGTCCCCTGCTCACTTTCTTCTTCTTCTGGTACCCTATTATGTTTTATGTTGTCCTAAAATTTTCTTAAACTGTCTTCATGTTTTTAAATTATTTTTCTTTTTCCTGCTTGTTTTCTAATCTACTGATTTGATAGTCTGTTTCATTGAGTCTGCTTATTCCTTCCAGTGTATTTTTTATTTCAGATATGTTCATCTTCATTTCCTACTAGACATCAGTGGTAGGAACCAGATCCAGTCGGTGGAACCATATACAAAGTAGTATCTGAACAACATATCATTTGCAGAAATCATCATGGGCATAAGATCATGGATGCTAGCAATATTCTGGTGTCTCCACTCGTCTATCTCTACCCCGACATTCCTAAGGAAGAGGTGTTCAAAAAGTATTGTTGGCCAGAGAGCCAGGAGCATCCTGAGGCTGACCCATGTAGTGCTGCCCCCTACCTGAAGACCAAGTTCATCTGTGTGACACCAATGATCTGCAGTAATACTATTGACCTGCCAATGTCTCCCTGCACTTTAGATTCATTGATGAAGTTTGGAAATAATGGTGAAGGTGCTGAACCCTCACCAGGAGAGCAGTTTGAGTCCCTCTCATTTGACATAGAACTGACTTCAGAGTGCGCTACCTTCCCCATGTGAGTCGCCAAGGACCGAAGCTGCAGTGAGAGATGATGGAGGCACCTCTCTGTGTTCCACCCCCCTCAAACAGCCAAGCCCCAGAGCTTCTGAACTCCTCACTCTGTGGTTCCAGATTTGTTTTAATCTCCTACTTCTGCTATCTTTGAGCAATCTGGGCACTGTTTTGAAATAGAGAAATGCATGAATGTGGGTAATATGCTTTTATGTAAATACAAATAAGTCAGCGTTCTCTGAGACTGTGATCAGGGGAAACATAAGTTTTTGTCCCCCTGCCCTCATTTCTCAGCAGCTTGTTGTTGTTGTTCAACAAGTGCTTCCTGGTGCCAGCGGCAGCCCTTTGCTGCTTTCTGTAAGCTAACACCACAGGCTGCCTCCAGCTGCATACCCCTGGCACTGCACTTTTAACCCTGCTAACATCCAAATAAAAGATAGGACTTTCACAACCTCTAGGATTCTTTTTAAATTTAAAATAATAATAATGATAATAATTAAATGGCAAAAACACTGTATCAGCATAGCCTTTTTCTGTATTTACAAAAACTCAGTTAATAGCCTCCTTGGTGCTTCAGGCATTCAGCTTTCTTCAGGTTGACATTTTATACAGACCCTAAAACGGGCCTCAGGCCCAGCCCTTGAAGGACCTCTGGAGGTGTGGCGTGGCCTTTGGTTTAGAAATAGGCAGGTTGAAGGAGAACCTAAACATTCTAGTCTTTTAAAACAGAGTTTTTATTTTCCTTTTGTGTGTTGGTCTGTTAGTAGGTAAGGCTGGCAGAGGGGTACTTACAACCTTTCCTCGCTTCCCTCTTGGACATGCACTCTTATTCAGAGCCTGGTGGTTCTGTGGGTGCCTTATAAGGAATGGGGTGACTCTCTTTCCTCCCCCAACCCTCCCCCTCACCTCTCTTATGGCATGGCCTCTTGTAGTGTGCAACTTGTCCTGTTTGCTTTAGGAATCTGGTCTTAGGACCTCCTGGAGTAAGAGGGAGAGAGTGACAGGTTGAACATGACTCAGACAAGGGAGCCCCAACCGAGGGTCTGGTAGAGCTCTGGGAATGTGGTTCTCCCTCCAGTTTCTTGGTGATTGCCCACAGCACCTGTAATTACTTCTTCACTTGGTTAACCCAGGGGCAAAGGCTTGCTGATAAACTCAGTCTGTCCCTGTGTGAGGGAGCATGCTCCTAGCTCCCCTGCAACACTGGTAACTCTCTCCCGGCTGAGGCCCCACAGCTGAGGCAGAACAGATTGAACTTACTGTGCACTTCGGGAGCAGGAGAGGTGGTCTTTGCTATTGGAGCCCCCTCTGGCCCAGAGGCATGGTTATAGTGGGTGATCCCAAACCACCTGAGTCAGTTGATGAGAGTTTCTATGGAATGCTGTTTGGTACCCCAATTGTTTCTGAATTAAGAGAATGAGGACTTTCTCTCCAAGACACACAGGGGGTGCCCTTGGCCATCCCTGTCTTCCCGCCTAGAACTGGTTGACAGGTTGCACAGAGCTCTCCCTTCTCCAGCAACCCTCTTGTTCATAATAAGCTTGACTCATAACATGAGATCTAGATCCGAGGGACCTGGAGCAAGGCTCCAGCTTCTCTGGAGCAGGTATTGTACAGTTCAGGGCTCTGAGTAGCATTTGTATTGGGTTTAACTCTGGTTGTGGCAAAGTTCTGAGAGAAGCTGAGAGTTGGTCAGCCACTCCCTTAAAGAACCAAGTCCTCCAGGACCTGCCCTCTCTCTCTCCTCTGTCTGTGCCTGCCTGACCCCAGCCCAACCAAAGGGTCCCATTGATCGCTTAACTTACTTATACAGTGGTTTTAAGCTGTTGTTCTGGCCACTGCACCAAATTCCAATGTACACTTCATAGTGTAAAAATTTATATTATTGTGTGTGTGTGTGTGTGTGTGTGTGTTGTGTTTGTATATTGCTGTATCTACTTTAACTTCTAAAAATAAAAATATAGGATCTGTCAAAAAAAAGAATAAATTCAAAATGGATGAAAGGCTTAAATGTAAGTCATGAAACCATAAAACCTTAAAAAAAACCACGGACAGAAAAATCTCAAACATCTCTAGTAACAATGTCTGCCAATACATCTACTAAGGCAAGGGAAATTAAAAAGAAAATAAACAAATGGGACTACATCAAATTAAAAAGCTTCAGAACAGCAAATTAAACCACCAACAAAATGAAAAGGGAGAGGGTGCAGGCTGGGCTGAGGGACATCCCCTTCTCCACGCCCACCCCCCCACCCCCGACCCAGTGCACGAATGTCATGCACCAGGCCTCTACTGTGAAATATAATGAACAACAAAAACTGATGGACAAAATAGATCCAGAGACATAGAAGCATGGGACAAACTGATGAATCTCAGAGGGAAGGCAGGATGAGGATGGCGGGCAGATATTAACTGGGAAACATATGCATATATGCATTACTCTTGGACACAGACAATATCCTGGTGAAGGCCTGGGAGGAGTGAATGTGGGGTAGAGGGAGACAATGGGGAAAAAAGGGGAACATCTGTAATTCTTTCAACAAAAAAGATAAATTTTTAAAAACACAATACAAAAATCAATGAAGCCATGAACTGGTTCTTTGAAAAAATAAATAAAATTTATAAACCTTAAGCCAGAGTCATCAAGAAAAAGAGAGAGAACCCAAATAAAATCACAAAAGAAAGAAAACAGTTGACAACTGATGCCACAGAAACACCAAGAATCATAAGCAACTACTGAAACTATTATATGGCAACAAATTGGACAAACTGGAAGAAATGGATAATGCCTAGAAGTGTTCAATTTTCCAAGCCTTAAGAAGAAAACACAAAATATATAAACGCAAAATTGACCAATTACTACCAAAAATATCTAGTTAGTAATCAAAAACTTTCAACAAGTAGAAGTCCTGGACCAGCTGACTTCACAGGTGAATTTTTCCAAACATTCAAAGAAGAATTGACATTTACTTTTCAAACTATTTGAAAAAATTTAAGAGGAGTGCCAGCAATAACCTGATTTCCAAATGAGACAAAGACATTACAAGAAAATAAAATTCTAGGCCAATATCTCTGATAAATATAGAGGTAAAAATCCTCAACAAGCCTTGGCCGGTGTTGCTCCCGTGGTTGAAGGGTCGTCCCACACACTGAAAGGTCACAGGTTTGATTCCAGTTAAAGCACATACCTAAATTGCAGGTTCATTCCCTGGTTGGGGTGCATATAAGAGGCAACCAATGTTTCTCTCTCTCTCTCTCTCTCTCTCTCTCTCTCTCCCTCTTTTTCCTTTCTCTAAGATCAATAAATATATCCTTGGGTGAGGATTATTTTTAAATCCTCAAAAAATATTAGCAAATTGAATTCAGCAGTACATTAAAAAGATTACATAACATCATCAAGCAGAATTTATTCCTGGTTGGTTTAATATCCACAAAACAATTAATATGATATACACATAAACAAAATAAAGGATAAAATTACATAATTACATTAATGGATGCAGAAAAAAGCATTTAACAAAATTAAGCACCCATTTATGATAAAGATTCTCAGCAAAGTGGAAATAGAGAAAACATACTTCAAAATAATAAAGGCCATGTATAACAAACATACAGGTAACATCACACTTAACAGGGAAAAGCTTAAGTGTTTCCCTTAAGAATAGGGAACACGACAGGGATGTCCACTTTCACCACTCTTATTCAACATAATATTAGAAGTCCTACCCAAAGTCATCAGATGAGAAGAAGAAATTACAGCCATCCAAACTGGAAAGACGGAAATAAAACTGTCATTATTTGCAGATGACATGGCACTGCATATATAGAGAGAACCCTAAAGATTCCACTAAAAGTCTATTAGAACTGTAAATGAGTTCAGTAAAGTAGCAGAATACACAATTAATATTCAGAAATTGGTTGCATTCTGATACACCAAACATAAGCTATCAGAAAGAGAAATTAAGAAAACAATTCCATATATAATTGCATTAAAAAAATAAACCAAATACCCAATTAATTTCACCAAGGAGGTAAATGATCTATACTCAAAAAAGTGTAAGAAATTAAAGATGATATAAATAAATGAAAGAATATACGATGCTCATTGATAGAAAAAATTAACATTGTTAAAATATCCAGACTGCCCAAAGCAATCTATAGATTAATGCAATCTGTATCAAACTAGCAATGGCATTTTTCAAATAACTATAACAAAGTACCCTAAAATTTATAAGAAATCACTAGCAAACTCAAACAGCCACAGCAATCTGGAGATAGAAGAACAAAGTTTGTGGTATTATGCTACTTGATATCAAACTATACTACAAAACTGCAGTAATCAAAACAGCATGGTACTGCCCAACCAGTGTTGCTCAGTGCTTGAGCGTCAACCTATGAACCAGGTTGATTCCCAGTCAGGGCACATGCCTGGGTTTCAAGCTCGATCCCCAGTGAGGGGCTTGCAGGAGGCAGCTGATCAATGATTCTCTATCATCATTGATGTTTCTATCTCTCTCTTCCTCTCCTTTCCTCTCTGAAATCAATAAAAATATATTTAAAAATAAAAGTTTAAAAAATTATGGTACTGACATAAAAACAGACGTAAATCAATGAAACAGAACAGAAAGCCCAAAAATAAACCCATCCCTAAATTGTCAATTAATCTATGACAAAGGAGACAAAAATATAAAATGGGATAAAGGCGGTCTATTCAATAAATTATGTTGGGAAAATTAAACATACATGCAAAAAAATAAAACTAGACCATCTTCTTACACCATATATAAGAATAAGCTCAGACTTCAATGTAAGACCCAAAACCATAATATTCCTAGGGAAAAAACATAACAGTAAGCTCTCTGATATTGCCCTTAGTAATATTTTTTCTAATATATCACCTTGAGAAAAGGAAACAACAAATTAAAACAGGGGACTACATCAAACTAAAAAGTTTTTACACAGCAAAGAAAACCATCAACCACATGAAAAGACAACCAAGTGATTAGGAGAAGATATTCGCTAATGATACATCTGATAAGGGGTTAATATCCAAAATTTATAAAGCACTCATACAATTCAACACCAAAAAACCTCAAACAATCCAATTTAAAAATGGGCAGAGGACCTGACAGACATTTCTCCAAAGAGACATACAGGTGGCAAATATACATATGAAAAGATGCTCAATATCACTAATCATCAGAAATGCTAAATAAAATCACAATGAGATTTCACCTCACACCTATCAGAATCACTATCATCAATAAATCCTCAAGTGTTAGCAAGGATATAGAGAAAAGCAAACCCTCATGCTTTGTTGATGGGATAACAAATTGGTGCAGCCACTATGGAAAACAGTATGGAGGTCCCTCAAAAAATTAAAAATGGAACTACCTCATGACCCAACAATTTCACATCTGGGTATTTATTTGAAGAAACCCAATTAGAAACACTAATTTAAAACAAATATGCACCCATATGTTCATTGCAGCATTATTTACAACAACAAAGATATAGATGCAATCTAAGTGCCCATCAATAGATGAGTGGATAAAAAAGAGATTGTACATATCCACAACAGAATATTACTCAGCTATAAAAATAGTATAAAACCACCATTTGCAACAACATGAATGAACCTAGAGGGAATTGTGTTAAGTGCAATAAGTCAGAGAGAAAAAGACAAATTCCATATGATTTCACTTATATGTGGAATCTAAACAACAAAATAAATAAACAAAACAAAAACAGACTCATAGATACATAGAAGTAACAGAGGAATGCCAGATAGTAGGTGCATTAGAGAGCTGAGGGGGAAAGGTGAAGATACTAAGAAATACAAATTGGTAGATATGCCCTGGCCACCATTGCTAAGTGGTTAGAGCATCAGCCCTAACCGAAGGGTCATGGGTCCAATTTCCAGTCCCCACTGGGGCATGTGCAAGAGGCAACCAATCAATGTGTTTCTCTCACCTCTCTCTCTCTCTCTCTCTCTCTCTCTCTCTCTCTCTCTCTCCCCCCCTCTTTCTCTCCCTCCCTCCCTCCCTTTCACTCTCTCAAAAAAAAAAAATCAATGAAAAAAATGTTCTCTGATGAGGATTAACAAAAAAATAATAATAACAAATTGGTAGATATAAAATAGTCATAGGAATTTAAAGTAAGCATAGGTAATATAGTCAGTAATGTTGCAGTAACTGGTGTCTGATGGGTACTTGAAATATCAGGGGAATCACTCTGCAAAGAATATAATTATCTAACCACTACGCTGTACGCCTAAAATAATATAAAATGATTATCAACTTTAATTGAAACATTTAAAAAAGAGACATGGGAAAAAAAGAAACAGAAAACAAACAAACAAAAAAGATCTCCTTTTCGGCCTAAACACAGGAAATAAATTCTCCTTTTATTGGAGGAAGACACAACAGCCAAGAGATACACCAGAAGGATCTACAAACTTTGTTATACTAACTTTCATCTTCCTAGTTAAGGAAGACAAGGACTAACTAGTTGGACTTCCACTAGCTCATACACATTTGTCTTGTCAATTCTACATAGATTTATTGTTTCTTATCTAAAAGGTTTTCAAGCTTCCTGCCCTAATCACGTCTTCATAGCTTCATTTCCTTGTAAGGGCTTCCATGTACAAGTAAAAATTTAATAAAATGTATTTCCTTTTCTCCTGTTTGTTTTATGTCAGTTTTTAAAAATATTTTTATTGATTTCAGAGAGGAAGGGAAAAGGAGAGATAGAAATGTCAATGATGAGAGAGAATTATTAATTGGCTGCCTGCTGCGTGCCCCCCAGGGAGCAAGCCCACAACCTGGCATGTGCCCTGACCAGGGATCCAACTGTGTCCTCCTTGTTCACTGAATCACTGAGCCACGTCAGCTGGGCCTTATGTCAGTTTAATTCTTAGGCCTAAACAGTGATCCAAAGAGAACAGAGGAGAATGTTTCCTCCCCTGTATAATATATACGCAGCAAATATTTACTGAACAAATTGATCTGAAAATCCAACATTTCACACGTATTTTTATTGACTTCTGAATATGGGCCGGGGCAATGTTTCTGAATTTCTTTAGTCAATTCTTCTAGCTCAATCTATCACAAAATGGCAAGCTGTTTATTGAGGCTGTTCTTTGTCTTCATAAATATTTTCAAATTTTAAGAATATGGATTTTTTTTATTAATGATAACTCTACACATGGTCAATGAACCTAGAGAGGTATTTTCAGAGTGTTTTCCCTCTAACCCTACCTACACCTGTGCCGCCACAGCCCTGGCCACTTCCTGTCTGTGATTGCAATTCCCCGCCTTGGTCCCTACAGCAGCTGGATGCATGAAGCAGAGCCCTGGGGGTTTGGTACACCTCCTTCTAACACGCCTCTCACTGTGGGCTCACTCAGGGCACAGAAATACACTGCTGAGTCCTCCAGCTGTGAAGCTGAGATGACAAGGTTGGCAGAACTCTTTGCTTTCTGAAAATTCAGTGAGTAGCGGCCTCCTGTGGCATTTTGCTGGTTGTAAGAGTCCTGACGAAAAAGGAAAATCATCGCCCCACTGCTGAGCTGCTTGTACCAGAATAGACTATAACTTGTAACACTGGTGTCATATGTGCAATGCAGGCTCACAGCCTCCTTCTCCTGCACCAGTATTGCTTGTTGGCCTTGAGTTACCTTCTGGGCAATACTGGATCCTGAAAGAAAAAACACAAACAGAAGGTTATGGGATAAGTGGTTTGGGACAGAAAGAATTTTTGTACACCAGGCCAGCCTTCCTTCCCAGGGTACTCATGAAAGACTGCCTGTGCCCCCTGTTATTAGGTCCAGAGAAGACCCATTCCCACTGGGACATCCCTACCTAGCCACATGGAAGTTATGAGCAACCTCAGAAGGCTGGAGAGAAACATGTTCAAGTTCTTCCCCTAAGCTTCTGTGTCAGGGCTCTGCCAGGTGAGGTGACTGACAGATGGAGAGAGGAAGTGCTGAGCTGTGTGCTGCTGCTGCCCCAGAACAGGAAGCAGGGTTTCTGGTGCAGCACGTTGCTGTGGGTCACGTCACACTTTCTATGTCCTGGCTGAGAGTCGCCCAGCCCACACTTCCTTTCGCATTAATAATGGTAACAATTGTACTGAAGATAAACATGGCATAGTTTTATATTAAAAGGAAGATTGATGGCTCTAGCTGGTTTGGCTCAGGGGATAGAGCGTCAGCCTGAGGACTGAAGGGTCCCAGGTTCCCTTCCACTCAAGGGCACGTACCTTGGTTGCAGATTTCCCCCGGCCCTGATTGGGTGCATGCAGGAGGCAACCAATCAATGTGTCTCTCTCACATTGATGTTTCTTTCCGTCTCTCCCTCTCCCTTCCACTCTCTTTAAAAATCAATGGAAAAATATCCTAGGGTGAGGATTAACAAACAAAAAAAAAAGAAGGAAGATGGATGATTTGAAATGTAAAACACTGAGAAAATAAAACAAAGTAATTGATGTGCTTTTTATTTTCATGACTGGACTCTGACTAATAAGTATGTTCTTTTCTCAACTTAGAAAAGAAAATCACCACTCATGTCAAGTATGATAGCAAAAATATGGCTTTAAAAAAATCAGGTCCTAATCCTTGGAATCTGTGAATGTTGCTTTACATGGAAAACACACACACACACACACACACACACACACACACACAACAAAAACCTTTGACGAGATAATTAATGATCTTAACATTTTTATTTTTAAAAGTCACATAAAGCCCTGACTGGTTTGGCTCTGTGGATAGAGCTTCGGCCTGCGGACTGAAAGGTCCCAGGTTCGATTCTGGTCAAGGGCATATACCTTGGTTGTGGGCACATCCCCAGTGGGGAGTGTGCAGGACGCAGCTGATCGATGTTTCTTTCTCATCGATATTTCTAACTCTCTATCCCTCTCCCTTCCTCTCTGTAAAATATCAATAAGAAATAAATAAAAATTTAAAAAATAAATAAAAAGTCACATAAAATTGACTATTTTTAATGTACAGTTATAATTGTGGTTTTTAATTTTAATAGACCATGTAACTATCACACAATCGTGACTACTCAGAAGAGTTTAATTACTCCCCAAGACTCCCTTGTGCTGTCATTTTGTAATTGCACATTCTCCATGACTACCTTCCTGAAAACCTTGATTTGTTCTTTTATATTTCTGTCTTTTTAATTATCTTTCCTTCACATGGAAAGATAATTCTGGATTACAGGAGCCTAAATGCAATCATATGTGTACTTTTAAGACATAGATAGAGGGACATTTGATGACAGGAGGCTATGGAGGCAGAGATTGGAGTGATGCATCCACAAGTCTAGAAACACTGGCACCCAACACAGCTGGAAGAGTCAAGGAACAAATTCTCCCATAAAGCCTCTGGAGCAAGTGCAGTCCTTCTGACAAATGGGTTAAAAGAGACAAGACCCACACATTTCTGCCTACACAAGGTTCACTTCAGGTCTAAAGATACAGACTGAAAGTCAATGGACAAAAAAAGATATTGCATCCAAACAGAAGTGTGATGTAAGCTGGGGCAACAAGACTTTGACAAAATAGACTTTAAAACAAAGACTCTAATAAGACACAAGGGTATCACAGAATGATAAAGGATCAATCCAACCAGAAGATATAAAACTTGTAAACATCTATGCACCCATGATAGGCTCACCTAAATACATACAGCAGATATTAACAGACACAAAGGGAGAGGTTGATGGTAATATAATAATTAAACACCTTGCTTACATTAATGGATAGGCACAGACAAAATCAACAAAGAAACATTGGCCTTGTGACACATTAGATTATACAGACTTAATAGGCATGTACAAAACATTATAACCCAAAACAATAGAATGCACATTATTTTTAAGTACACATGAGCATTCTCCAGGATAGATCATATGTTAGACCACAAAACAAGTCAATAAATTCAAGAAGATTGAAATTATATCAAACACCTTCTCCAACTATGTAAAACCACTGGGTGGCTGGTACTTCCTCTCACCAATATGCAGAATTTTCAAAACATTATGTATTGTATGGTTCTACTCATATGACATTCATTAAAAAGACAAAAATATAAAAGAACAGTCAAGGTTTGCAAAAAGGTAGTCTAATCAATAATAAGAGGAAAATTGAAAACAACACATGGAGACTGAACATGTTACTAAACAACCAATGGGTCAGTGAAGAAATCAAAGAGGAAATTTTTTAAAAATATCTTGAGACAAATTAAAATGAAAACAGTGTTACAGTCCTGGCTGGTGTGGCTCAGTGGTAGAGTATCAACCCATGCACCAAAGGGTCTTGGATTCTATTTCTGGTCAAGAGCATATCTCTCTCTCTCTCTCTCTCTCTCTCTCTCTCTCTCTCTCTCTCTCTGTCTCTCTCTCTCTCCCCCTCTCCCTCATCCTCCCCCTCTCCCTCATCCTCACCCTCTCCCTCTCCCTTCTTTCCACTCTCTCTAAAAATCAATGGAAAAAATATTCTTGGGTGAAAATTAACAATACACACACACTCACTGATGTAAAATTATACTACAAAGCTATAGTACCGAAAACAGTATGGTGCTAGCACAGAACAGTATGGTACTATCACAAAAACAGTATGGTACTAACCAAAAACAAATTGATCAATAGAACAGAAAGAAGGACCCAGAAATGATCCCATCTAACTAATAAAAGAGAAACATGCAAATTGGTGCCACTCTGCTATGCCCACCAGCCAATCAGGATGAGTACGGAAATTAACCCCACAAAGATGGTGGTTAATTTGTATATGCAGGCATGGAGTGAAGACTGAAGACAGTGTAGAAGGAAGCCAAGTGCTGCAGAAGGGAGCGAAGCCGCAGAGAAGGGAGGGAGCTGAGGCAGCAGACACTGGATGGAGCAAGGCAGCGGAGAAGGGAGCAAAGGCTTCGCTTCCTTCTCTGCTTCGCTCCGGTTGCAGGAATCCCTATTCTTGCAGGATAGCCCCAAGAAATCCCTATTTTTGCAGGAATCTTCCTGCAATGGGCTTCTAGTGTTTATATAATTAATTAAATAGGTGACAAATGAGGCAAGAATATACAATGGGGAAAAGTCTTCAATATATGGTGTTGGAAAACTTGGGTGGGCAAAAAGATGAAGGGAATTAAGAGGTACAAATTTATAGTTATAATATAAATAAGTCATAGGAATGTAATGCACAGTATAGGAAAAGCTGTCACTAATATTGCAATGACTTTGTACAGTGACAGATGGAACTAGACTTTTCTAGTAAGGTACATAAATCTCAGACCACTATACTATTCACCTGAAATTAATATAATATTCTATATCTTACTATACTTTCGTTTAAAAGAGTTTTAGAGCCCTGGCCAGTGTTTCTCAGTGATTAGAGCATCTGCCTGTGCACCAAAGGGTCAAGGGTTCTATTTCAGTCAAAGGCACTTGGTTGCAGGTTCATTTCCCACATCTGTCCAAGCACTTGCAGGAGGTAACCAATAGATATGTCTCTCACATAATGTCTTTCTCTCTCTTTCTCTCTGCCTCTCTTCTTTTCCCTCTCCCTCCCTTCCTCCTTCTCTTCCACACTTTCTAAAAAGCAATGAACAAATGATAAGTGCTGTTGAGGATGTGGAGAAAAAGGAACACTCATGCACTGCTGGTGGGAGTGCAGACTGGTGCAGCCACTGTGAAGAACAGTATGATATTTCCTCAAAAATTTAAACATGAACTCCCATTTGACCCAATAATCCCACTTCTAGGAACATACCCCAAGAAATCAGAAACACCAGTCAGAAAGGATATATGCACCCCTATGTTCATAGCAGCACGATTTACAATAGCTAAAGTTTAGAAACAACCTAAGTGCCCATCAGCAGATGAATGGATTAGAAAACTGTGGTACATCTACACAATGGAATGCTATGCTGCTGTAAAAGAGAAGGAACTCTTACCATTTGCAACAGCATGGATGACTTGGAGAGCATTGTGCTAAGCAAAATAAGCCAGTCAGAGAAAGATAATTATCACATGATCTCACTCATTTATGGAATATAGTGAGCAACATTAACTAATAAGCAAAAACAGAGACAGAGGGGAAAAATATTTTAAAATGTAATAGAAGTAATCTTGTTATTTAGCAGATTTTAATATTTCCTACAACTTTTGTGATATCATACTAGTAGTATGTTAGTAGAGCTTTGATAATATTATTATGGTTAAAATCCTTTTTTCTTGAAATATTAATGTTCATTGCATGTAGTTCTATATAATAAAGAGGTAATATGCAAATGAACCCTCATACCCTCACAAGATGGCTGCCTACAACCAGGCTGGCAGGGGGGTTAGTGAGGGATGACCAAACAACTGAACAGCAGGCTGAGTGGGGTGACCAGGATGGCAGGAGGGGGGCATGAGGGGTAACAAAGCCAGCAGGGGGGGGGCAGTTGGGGG
>PVJC01028094.1:0-22745 GCA_004026665.1 Murina feae
GCCCTGCGCTGAGAGAGATGCCAGGACTCTGTGTCCCACGGTTATTTGCTGTAAGCAACGCTGAGAGAAACCCGTTTTGGATTTCCTTCTGATGCTAGTCTCTGGTTGTCTGTGGGACCTCCGAAACTCGTCTGGAACTGGAGTTCAGAGCCGCTGGGGACTTGTGGCTCTCCCCGTTTTGGAAAAGAACCGCGTCCCCTAGTGCCAGCCCTTCCCCGAGCCCGTGCGCACGCCTCCGTACCTCTGTACTTTGCTTCCGCTGCTGCTCTGAGTCTCAGACTCTTCTCTGGTTGTAGGATTTTCACTCAGCCAGCCGTCCTGTGGGTGCGAGTGGTGTTCGTGTGTTCTTCTCGTGGTTTTTCTGAAATAGTTGTTCACAGCTGCATATACGGTGTCTACCCTATGCCGCCATCTTGTTTCCTCTCTCCTTTGTCTCTTTTAAGAAAACAAACAAGTGATATGATTTATTATAAAGGTAGCTAGGGTAGGCAACATTGGATTATTTAAAAACAAATTCTTTTTATCTTCATCATATAGATAATATAAACCAGTAGTCTCTTTGGAATGTATTTGTACCTACTTGAATATGGGATATAGTATTTTCTAGCCTGACACTTCAGATAAACAAACATACTAGGGAGGAATGATTTGCAGTGTGCTCTTAAGTCAGTCTGTTTTTGTTATTTCTTTTTCCTCTTTCCTCCCTTTCTCCTCCTTCTTTGTCACTCCTCTCCTCTTTTTATATGCTGGCTATACAGTATTTGAAAAGCATCACTCTTATTACTGGTATGTTCCAAGTATAGTTAGGTGGCTGCTCAATCATTCCTGTATTTCATTTGCTGTATTTGTTTTCCTATATTTAATGCTGTAAGGGAAGTTAGTAGGATATTAAAAAGGCCATCTGTTAGACTACAGGCCATTTGGGGAGATGAGCATAAGCAAGGGATTGTGGGTGTTAGCAGGTTGCTCTGCACAATTATAGATGAAAATGACCAAACTGGAACTGTGCACACCTTGCCAGTGTTGTTTAGGTCTCTTATTTGTTGCACAATTTTGTTTGTCTTTCCCAGAGTTCAGAGGAAAGCTTCTCTCCATCCTCTCACCGTTTTTGAGGTTTGGAAAGGCATTCTTTCCCATTTTGTAAATCTTGAGTCCCTAGATAACGGGCTGAGCACTATTGGCAGAAATTAAAGATCTGTTATTGCTCATGATTTCAGCAGAGGATGGGAGCCACTCAGCTAGCGGCAGCACCCACCCTGTTCCCTGTGCAAGAATTTTAACAGGGAGGGTTCAGAGTAGCTGTGGTTCTCTCAAAGTCTTAAGGAAACATCTGCATCCAATAATTAGCACGAACCCGCTTGCTTGAAGTTCTTTGTATGAGTGTCTAGAGTTGTATAACTGCTTCGTTTTGCTTGGTGTAGTACTCTGATAAAGGGCCAGTGTTTTCAGGAGCATAATGTTATAGGGTAGGAAGGTTAAGTTAGTGGTAGAGAAGGCACCTTGGAATTTACTTTCCTTTTTAAATACTAGAAAATGAATGGTTTCACATAACAAGCTTCTTTACCTAACCAGTGCTGATCCTCTATTGATGATGGTTTTCTGCTTGGTTGCATGTTAAATGATGCATGCTTTTTCTCATGGAGCTGTTACAATAATTAACACTTTTTGTCAATCCAGGTGGAATATGCCAGCGTGGTAGTTGTGTCAAAACCACATGCTTCTCTAATGGGCTGGCTGCTCACAGCAGTGCTCTTTTTGATTAATGATAAGTAGAAA
Organism: Murina feae; assembly: GCA_004026665.1. Taxonomy (NCBI): domain Eukaryota; kingdom Metazoa; phylum Chordata; class Mammalia; order Chiroptera; family Vespertilionidae; genus Murina; species Murina feae. The sequence goes on from PVJC01028094.1 coordinate 1,777, forward strand.
GGTCTTCACTTACTACATTATATAACTTACTAATGGTGGATTATAGGTATTTATAATTAAAGCTTATGGAATGAGCATTATTAGAGTTTGGAAAACTATAGTTCTGGTTTTGTCAGTGCCCATCTAGCTTTGTGATCTCAGGTAAATCTTCTAGTCTTTCTGAACCTCAGTTTCCTTGTTGATAAGATAAAGTGAGGGTATTAAGGGTATTAGAGTAGATGATTTTGCAACACTCAGCAGTAAATATTTATCAGGTGCCTCTCATGTGCCAGTGTAGATGCTGGGAACACCGCAGTAACAAAGAAGAAAGACTCCAGCCCTCTGGGGCTTTCATTTCAGTGGGAGGGATTGCGTTCCACTGTAGGAGTTAGTGGGTGATGGAGTTTAAAGGCTTATCCATCTTTGAAACTCAGAGAGTTACAAGCATGATAATTATGGTGAATGGATGTGCTATAATCATGTTTTCTTAATGGTGGTAATTTGTTCAAGAAACCATCTTATCAACAAAGAAGGTAGTATTTATGTTTTAGCTATGTTAATTTTTTGAAACTATTTTAAGAATGTACTTATTTATGTATAATTACATCTATCCTTATTGTTGAGTATTACAATCCAATTAGTCATTTCCATTGTTGTTGTTTTTATCTTGTAACTTCTACTTAGATAGGCAATACAGATCAGCTCTGGGGTTCATTCTATTTTTTATTATTACATTTATTGAGGTAACATTGGTTGATAACATTATATAAATTTCAGGTATACAACGTTACAATTCAATATCTGTTTACTCTATTGTATGCTCATTTTTTCAAATTATTGGGTTCTGGATATATTCTGGACACTAGACTCTTATCAGTGTTTGGCACAAGATGGCAAATAATATTTTAAGAAGCAACTATAACTTTTCTGGAGAAACACTCTGCTTAAAAACACTGATGCAGGAGAAACCAAGATGGTGGCATAGGTAAACACTGGAATTGCGGCCGTGCACAACCATTTTAAAACAACAACGAAAAGAAAAAACGGACACCACCCAGACCCAAAGGAAGGCTGGCTGAGTGGAAATTCTACAACTAGGAAGACACTGAGACTCAGAGGAGGTGCGGAAATAAAGTGCAGAGGTACGGAGGCACGCGCGAAGGGGCTTGCGGAAAGGGCTGGCAGCATTTTGTACTGGAGGGAGGCACAAGCTCCCAACAGCTCTGAACTCCAGTTCCAGGTGAGTTTCTAGGGACTCAGAACCATATGGGAAGGAGCTGGACTGTCTGGCATTGTCGGGCACCAGGAGGAAATCCAGAGCGGCTTGAGACCTGGTGCCTCTTAGGGCAGGGCTGAGAATCGGCCATAGCTGGTTGTTCTGCCCTGTAGATTCCCCGAAACCCTACCCCACCCAAGCTGCGGGCAGAGGCTTTTGCATATAAAAGGCTAAGTAGCCTGAGGCAAAGACTAAAATAGCACCTCTTTGGAGATACAAGTGCCAGCGTACCCAGGGGTCTGAGTGGTACAATCCTAAATACAACTCCTCAGATTCATAAGGGACACACTCAGGGCAGACTCTGTGAGCACCAAAGCCCCACTGAAACAACTCTTGCCCCATAAGGGTGTCTCCAGCACAGAAGTTCTCCCACTGTAGACACAGCTGATTCACATAACCAAGTGGCTTGGAGGTCATTTTCTCTCAGTGGTCACCTAACACAGAAAGCCACTCTGTCAACCCAGGGAAGCAGCCAAAATGCGGAGACAGAGAAACGGATCACAAATGACAGAAAAGGAGGAAAGCAAACAACAGGATATAGAGTTCAAAACCAAGGTTATAAGGTTTTTCAAAAATTTTCTAGAAACCGCTGATAAACTTAATGAGACCGTCAATAAATCTAATGAGACCCTTGAGGGTATGAAAAAGGACTAACTAGAAATTAAGCATACACTGACTGAAATAAAGAATATTATACAAAGATCCAACAATAGATTAGAGGAACGCAAGAATCAAGTCAAAGAATTGAAATACGAAGAAGCAAAAAATACCCAAATGGATAAGCAAAAAGAAAAAAGAATCCAAAAATATGAAGACAGTGTAAGGAGCCTCTGGGACAACTTCAAACGTACCAAAATCAGAATTATAGGGGTGCCAGAAGAAGAGAGAGAGCAAGATATTGAAAACCTATTTGAAGAAATAATGACAGAAAACTTTCCCTACCTGGTAAAAGAAATAGACGTCCAAGTCCAGGAAGCACAGAGAATCCCAAAGAAAAGGAATCCAGAGAGGACCACACCAAGACACATCATAATTAAAATGCCAAGAGCAAAAGACAAGGAGAGGATTTTAAAAGCAGCAAGAGAAAAACAGTCAGTTACCTACAAGGGAACACCCATACATCTGTCAGCCGATTTCTCAACAGAAACTTTGTAAGCCAGAAGGGAGTGGCAAGAAATATTCAAAGTGATGAATAGCAAGAACCTACAGCCAAGATTACTTTACCCAGCAAAACTATCATTGAGAATTGAAGGTCGGATAAAGAGCTTCACAGCTAAGGAAAAGCTAAAGGAGTTCACCACCACCCAACCAGTATTATATGAAATGCTGAAAGGTATACTTTGAGAAGAGGAAGAAGAAAAAGTAAAGATAAAAATTATGAACAACAAATACATATCTATCAACAAGTGAATCTAAAAATTAAGTGAATAAAAAAAATCTGATGATCAGAATAAACGTGAATAAAATAGAATCGGAGGCATAGAAAGGGATTGGACTGACAATTTTTTGGGGGTAAAGGGTGTTGGGGGTTCAGGAAGAGACTGGACAATAATTGTACTCCTATGGATGAGAACAGCGGGGGGGGGGGAAAGGAGGGAGGGTGGGGTGGGAAAAGGGAGGAGGAGAGCTTTGGGAGGAAAAAGAGGAACAACTGTAATAATCTGAACAATAAAGATTTAAAAAAACATTAAAAAAAGAAGCAACTATAATGCTCATACCTGCTATATAACATGAATGATTTTTGAAAATGTGCTAAGCAGAAATGCCACCTGTTGTATAATTTCATTTATTTTAATGTGCACAGTAGGCAAATCCATCCAGGCTGAAAGTAGATTAGTGGTTTCTGAAGATGGTGGAGAGGTAGAATGGAGAGTAACTATGAAGGGAGACAGGATTTCTTTTTGGGATGATGGAAATATTTTGGAATTAGATAGTGGGGATGGTTGTACAACCTCATGAATATACTCAAATCATTAATTATATAATTGAATAGGGCGAATTTTATGGTCTGTGAATGATATTTCAATAAAGTTTTAAAAAGTGTATTTTATTTTTATATCTCTTGAAGATAGCTGGGAAATTTCCCATTGCCCCAGGTGCCAAGCCTTTGGTCATTTTAATCAGCAGTAAGAGAGGAGAGAACATTCTGTCTCTGCCATTCTTGCCTGTTGGTTTTTATGTCAGTGGTGCTTCTATGCTTTAAAAGTCCCTCTTTGCTTGTGTAGACAACCAGCTGCTTTCAGATTTAATTTCAATTTTGTTTTCATTAGTTGTGACTGGATCAGTTATTAGATGCATTTTTTTTCATCCATCTAATATCTTCATTTGGTTCTGATTGGGGGTCTGTAGATATTTTCTTGTAAACATATACACAAAACTATGTTTGCGGTTGGGTGGGGTGGAGTTTTGGAGTTTTGGTTATAGTTTGAGTACCTTTCCCAAAAGACTATTGTTTGCATCGGGAAAGTGATGGTGAATTATGGGATTTAATATTGGAAGAAAAAAGTATGCATATTACAGATATAATTTTCTTGCTATTAAGCATTCAATATTTAACAGTACCTTTAATACCTAACATTTAGTTATAATGTGTGAAATTTCAGTGAAATGTGTCTCAGTACTTTCTGACATCAATAATACTTTGTATTATAGAGTAAAGGATACTTAAAAATTGGATTTTGGGGTGAATTATTATTTACAGCTAGATGAAACCAAAGAAAAGTAATTATACTTGAGCTCTTCATGATGTTATTTTTTTATTTTTATTTTTAAATATATTTTACTGATTTTTTACAGAGAGGGAGAGGGATAGAGAGTTAGAAAGATCGATCAGCTGCCTCCTGCACACTCCCCAGTGGGGATGTGCCCGTAACCAAGGTACATGCCCTTGACTGGAATCGAACCTGGGACTCTTGAGTCCACAGGCCAACGCTCTAGCCACTGAGCCAAACCAGTTAGGGCGCTCTTGATGATTTTAAAGTCTGTCTGTACAGAATCAGAATTAATTCCATTGTGATGCTTGTTTTGGCTCTTTGGTTCTGTTAGAGAATTCTCAAAGTTAGAGTAGCAGTCTCCATTTTTCTCTCATGCTTATGAACCTTCTTTCTCTATGGATTTTTTATCCCCATATTTCTGCCATTCCCCTTTCCATCCTTTTTTACCCTGTCTCTTGCCTCTAAACTAGGAGAGGTTGTAAAATACCTGTTTGTGATTTTTTGTTGTTTGTTTATAGCATAAGCTGTGACCATGACTACTGAAGTTGGCTCCGCATCTGAAGTGAAGAAGGAATCTGACCAGTTAGGAGCAGATGCAACCAAGGAGAAACCTAAAGAAGTAGCAGAAAATCAGCAGAATGAGTCATCTGATTTAGAGGAGGAAAAAGATTCTCAATCGTCTCCTTCAGCTAAAAGCCAAAGTAGTCCACGCCGCCAGAAGAGGCAGAAAGATCCATCTGAGAGTAGGGGCATTTCTCGATTCATACCCCCGTGGCTTAAGAAACAAAAGTCCTATAACTTAGTAGTGGCCAAAGATGGAGGAGATAGGAAAGAGCCTACCCAAGCTGTTGTGGAAGAGCAGGTTTTAGATACAGAGGAATCTCTTTCTAAAGAGGAAAGGCAGGCTAAGGGTGATGCTGAGGAAGCAGCTCTGAGAAAACAACAGGTCATTAAAGTTGATATCGAGGAAGAGAAACCTTCAGTGAGCAGTCCTGAGACACAGGTATGTTTGAGAAGCGATGATGTGGAATGAAAGCTCGACGGTATAGCCACATAACAAAAAGGGGCTGTTTGCTTTGAATCATTTATGGATCTCTTGCATTAAGATGCTGGTTTGACTTACTATATCTGGAATATGGGTCTCGGTGTGGCTTACCACAGCCATCTCCTATTATTCCTTTTCAAAATTTCCAAAATAACAAAGAAAAAAAATACTATATATGCACACCATAAAAAAATTTGTCTATTTCTCTTAAGGTTCAACATACTCTGAGAATCCTGTCACCTCTCCTTTTAAATAATATGTATTATTATACTTCCTTGATTTGATTTATTTAATTGTCCAGTGAGTAGGAAGAAACAGATTTCTCTGTGTATGCATGTTTGGTTGTATTATGAAGCCTAGGTTTTGTCATAGTATGAGATTATAATTGGGAATTCTATTATTAAAATACTGAAACTGCAGTTGTTAGAATGTAGTTTATTTTACTTATTTAATGCTCAAATGGTCAAATTGGCAAAAATTGGCAGTGGATTGGGGGAAGGAGGATGTGAAGTATTTTTTTCTAGCAAACATTTGAAGTCTAAATCTTTTTTAAATAATATATTTTATTGATTTTTTTACAGAGAGGAAGGGAGAGGGATAGAAAGTTAGAAACATTGATGAGACAGAAATATCGATCAACTGCCTCTTGCATACCCCCTACTAGGGATGTGCCTGCAACCAAGGTACATGCCCTTGACCGGAATCGAACCTGGGACCCTTCAGTCCGCAGGCCAATGCTCTATCCACTGAGCCAAACCAGTCAGGGCAAAGTCTCTTTAAATCTTAAACAGTACTTGTAACAATCACCATTCTTACTAAGATTTTCCTTTTAATGTGTTGTTTTCTGCAAACTGGTCAACTTTATTATAGACTTCATTTTTTTTCATCATCAGCCCGCTGAAGAAGTAAGGAAGGAGGAGAGAGAGGAGGAGAAGGTAAAGGAAATACAGGAAGACAAATCAGAGGAAGCAGCAAAAAGGGAGACGAAGGAAGTGCAGACCAATGAGCTAAACGCAGAAAAGGCCATTCAAAAAGCCACCAAGAAGACCAAAAGTGTCCAGTGTAAAGTGACCCTCCTGGATGGCACCGAGTACAGCTGTGACCTAGAGGTGAGTCAGGGCACTGACGGGAGAGCTCTGCTGATGTATGGAATGCAAGCAGAAGTACATTCTGTCCTCATTTGTGGCATGGCACAATTTTTGTGTTCTTGTGAATTAGATGGTCACAATTTTGCATTACAAAAAACATGAAAATGTAGAAGAGGGTCATCATTTCTGTTATAAACAATAATTCCAGATCCTAAGGATACGTAGGGCAGTTGTCTTCCCCGATCTGTACTGGTCATGTATATTGTCTGGTGACTGTTCTGAATGGGCCTTAAATAGTTTGAATATTACCTCTGGAGAAATGGTAGCACCAGGTTGACATTTTAGAGTCATGAAATTTCAGCACTTTAACCCCAAGTGTTTTTATCCTGAGACAGATAATGATTTAACATCTAGCTCCTTTATTTAGTTTTAATTAAAAAACACTTATGATTTTCAAAGCATATAATTCATTAGCTCTGATGCTGATTGACACCAAAGGGGTTGTGCCGATTCAAATTCCAATCAGAGGCTCTACTGTTTTTTCCACGTTGTCATCAGTACTTCTTGTATCAGACATTAATTTTGACCAATCATATAGGTGTAAAATATGGTCTCAATATTTCAATTTGCATTTATTTGATTACTGTCAACTATCACTAGGTTATGCTGCAGGAACAACCTCCAAATCTTCTGGACTTAGAGTAACAATATCTTATTCCTTGCTCGTGTTACATGGCCTTAGTGGGTTGGCTGTGGCTCTGCTCTGTGCCCTCTCTGTTTTTGGACCAAGATTCAAGTTGTACCCTCTACCTTAGACATACTGCTCTCACAATAGAGGGAAAAGAAAATCACAGCAGAATCACATTAAATCTTTTGCTTGGAAGTGATATAGATCACTTTCACTTACATCTCATTGGCCAAGCAAGTCACATGGGTTAAGGCTGATAACAATAGGTGGGCAAGTAAGTACTCTTGGATTTCCCCTATTTTATCATCACATAATATATTTAAAATAAAATAAAAAGATGCTTGGCTTCATGAGTTGCAAATTATAGTATTGTTTCTATTTTTTTCAACTTACTGCCCTCCCCTGAAGGCCTGGTTGCCCCCAACGGCCCTCCCCTGCTGGCCATCTTGTGTCCACATGGGGACAGCCATCTTGTGTGTTGGAATGATGGTCAATTTGCATATTATCTCTTTATTAGATAAGATTATGCCCAACTCCTTCTTTCCCCATCCTAACACTCCTTTGTTTCATGTCTGATCTCATTTTGGAATGGTACAAAATAAAACAATTTCTTACCTGTGTGCCCAGTCCTGTTTGATCCTGTTGTTCATGGGAAATGAAGTCGTGTTAGTGAAACCACAGTTGAGAAAGTATCCAATGTTAAGAGCAGCACTGTACTCCTTCAATTCAAATGTGACTTAAATTGGTTGGGAAAGTACAGGAGTCTTTGTTTTAATGACAGTATTAATTTACAGATAGATTATCTTTTCAGCTAATAAGTTTACTTAGTATACCATTTGAGAATGAATTTCTTAGGACAGTAGATAAATTTGAAGCGTGTTGAATAAGCCTTTTTTTCTACCAAGGACAAATCAAAGTGGAATTTGAGTAGACTGTAGCAATGTGATCCACAGATTTTATGTTCACTGGAATTCTAGGCAGTGACTTTATATCTGATCAACAGCCATAATTCATCTGGGGAATAATAGTTGTTATAACAACACAGACGTTATAAGTTGTACTCCCTGTTTTGATTAATTTCTCTTTTAACTAATTCTTTCCATTTAGGTTCTCTGATTGCTTGTGTAGTATCATTAGTATGGGTCTGATACTCATCAGACTTGCTATTTCCTCTTCAGGAGCAGAGCCCCAAAGACAGCCATCACGTGGTTTGACTGCTCTTGTGTTTCCCAGTTCCAGTGCTGACCTTAGACAGATTGGGTGATGTGCTGATGCTGCTTATCTGTGGTTCTCTAACTCTGTACCGGAAACTGGCGTCTGGGGACTATTTGGGGAAGTGTGTTGTGGGAAACTGTAGCTATTAATGAACTTGCAGGCACTCAAGGAAGATGAATACAATGTGGGAAATAAATACTTCTACCTTATTTGCTTTGAGAGATTAAATTTGTTTACATCTGTTTACTGTCATTAAAAGTTATGACTGTCATGGCTTTTGGATGCCTATAGTTGCTGTTTATTTTTCTTTCTGTATGTTCATGTGTCTAATTTTCAATTAGACTTGTACATTGTAGCATGTCTCTGAAGAGGGCCTAATTGTCTTCCTTTAGGGCCACGTACAACAGTAGAGGAGAGCATGGCCTGTGCAGGAAGTCTTGAGGAATTGAAATGGCCTGATTTGTAGGGACCTTTGAGAATAGGATGAGGTTCCAGAAAGCCTCAAATGCCTGGGCGAGATCATGAAAGCTGATCCATAGAGCTAAAAGGAGCTGGGAGAAATGGGCCAGAAGTCGTAAAGACATTGCTATACAAGACCAAGGACAAGAATGCTGTTTAGTTTTTAGAACACGGTAGATCGCTATGTGGCTATAGTAATGTAAGAGAGACACTTTTATTCATTGCACTGGTTAAGTTGTGTGTCAGTGGTCTTTATAGATATGATTTTATCAGTGTGATTAGAGCATTGGGAAAGTTAGGCGGTTTCCTATTGTTACCTGTCAGTACCTTTGGTTAACAAAATTATCCCTTTTAAGCCATTTAATATAAATATTACTGTATTAATTTAATATTTTTTTTCTAAATCAAGAAACATAATTCTTGGAGCTATTTTTGTTTGGTATCCTAACATCATCTCTGCTTCTCAGATTGCTTCCTTAAAATAGGTACATGGATAGATAAATCAGTCTCCATATGTCCATCTATATCCCTTCTTCACTCCTGCACTCTACTTGTAGTGGCTTTTATACCTTCTTTCTCCGCGGGCCGCGGGAAGGGACTTCCCACGAAGCCCTTTAAAATGCTAATTATTAAAGTTTCCGTTCTTCGGAGGAGAGCATAGATTAATATTAAGTGGATAGCCCCATCAGTGCGGCTCAGTGGTGAGCACTGGCCCATGAGCCAGGAGGTCCTATTTCAGTTCCTGGCCAGAGCACATGCCTGGGTTGGGGGCTCAGTCTCTAGCAGGGGCCATGCATGAGGCAGCCGATCGGTGATTCTCTCTCATCATTGAAGTTTCTGTCTCCTCTCTCCCTCTCCCTTCCTTTCTCTGAAATCAATAAGAACATATTTTAAACAAATATTAAGTAAATAAAAATGCTTTCTACAAAGTGTTTATGAGCATAAATATTGGATAACAGTACATTTTAGAGAATGACTGTAGTTAAGTTAAAAAAATACAGAAATGGCTTCACTTTAATGTTATATTTGGCTTACATTAACCCCAGGCTTTTTGCTTGACTATGCATTAATTTTGATGCAAAGCCTAATTTGTCTTTGTGCATCTGTTCCAAATTTTTGTGTGAAGTATTTTTTCATTGTAGTTAGTGAAAAGCATACTTTATATTTTGTTAATTTGTCATCTATTAAGCTGAGATCTCAATTTTTTTTGGAAAAAGACTTTGAAGATTATTTTATTTTTTTAATGAAGAAACTTGATAGTTTCTTTTCTTCGATATGTCCATTTTTATCTGATGTAGATATTTAATGTTATGTGACAAGCACCTTTGGTACCAGATTTTAACTGTAAAGGCTTTTAAGGAGTCTCCCGGATTCTGCATGCTTGCCTCAGAGACTCAGCTATAGAACCCTTGTGATATTGCTAGTCATTTACAGACATAGTGAGTTAAAACAGCCGGGCTTTTTTCCTTTAAGGAAAAATATAGTAAGATTTTGTTGAGGCCACAGATCTAATGTCAAGACATCTATCTGTACTTTTCTTTGGTCTCTTTGGATGTCTTGGAGAAGTCACTTCTTTTTTCTTCCATTCTGAGATTGCAAAATAAGAATGGAAATATATGCTTCTTCTCTTTCTAGCATTGAGCAGTTGTACTACAGCTGATGTCTGTATATATATATTTTAAAGCCTGAAAAAAAACGTAAAGTTCTTGCAAGACTTTGGGAGCATGAGTGACAGTGCACTCTGCATTAGAGTTGCTCACATTTTCCTCTGGCATCTGAAAGTTGTTCCCACGTGTTGAATTTGTCTGAGAATTGCGGGCATTGTTTCTGCCCACACAGGAATGTCAGTTCCATTTTTTTTTTTTTTTTGGTGCTATGCATAAGGCTATCAGAATGTAGGCTCTCTTCCTCAGTGTTCTGGTGATAATTTATCAGAAGGTAGAATGTGTCAAGGTCTTCTTGCCTTTCGTGTGTAGAGTACTGGCCTTAGACATTCAATTTTATATTATTGCTTTCAACTGTGTTTTGTTTATTTACTTGTTTATGTCTGCTTTTACCCACCAAGGTTGTTCTTTCAGACCTCTAGTACTGACCTCTACCAGGTTTACTCCTTAAAGAGTTTTCAGTATCTTCATTCTTGTCGAGATGAAGGGTCTTGCAGGGGTCCTCAAACTACAGCCCGCGGGCCACATGCCGCCTGCCGAGGACATTAATCTGTCCCGCCGGGTATTTTTGCGGCCTTGCTTTTTTACTTCAAAATAAGATATGTGCAGTGTGCATAGGAATTTGTTCATAGTTTTTTTTTTTTTTTTTAACTATAGTCCGGCCTCCCACCTGTCTGAGGGACAGTGAACTGGCCCCTGTTTAAAAAAGTTTGAGGACCCCTGTGAGTGTTGTTTAATTTTTTTCACAAAAACTGGTGCTGGGGCCATTCTTTTCATCCATTCCCTCCACAGTAGGATGTATATTCAGAAACATGGATAGAATTATCATTCGTATTTAAAGCACTGTAATATAATATGCTAACATTTGGATCTTAAAGGGATTGAATGTAATATAACGTAATAAAATGATTTATAAAAAGTACTGGATTACTCAGAAAAAATTTATCAAGGTGGCAAAATGACTAAAGTATTGGTAAATGATCTGTCAGATAGCTATTTTTATTTTTGTTTAATTATGTTCTGCAACAGAGTTAAACATAGAAAAGTTATGATTAGGAATATTGCTTAATTTTTAAAAACTCAACCTCAAGACAAAAGCTGCATTCTACTAATGAACTGAACTGCATCTCCTAACTGTATGCTTTATTTGCTGAATATGCCTTTTCACCTGCCTTGAAGTTGTGTCTGATTTTGTGCATCATCTCGTTACTCACATAGAAAGGAAATTTAATCTGAGTCTTACCATAATATTTTTATATTCATTGATCTCTTTCCATATTTCTGTCAGTAACAGTTTAAAGAGAATCAAATAGGAATGCTCCACTAAGCTATTTTTCTATATAGCACAGAAAGCCTGTGTTGAATTGTATGAATCAAATGTCAAAATTCATTCTGGATAAATAGCTTACAGAGAATGTGCTAGCCTACAGAAGTTTTCTGCTTATGTTTTTGAAATAAGTTTTAATGGAAATGATAATTAAAAAAAACATTTTTATTTATTTCAGGAAGTAAAGGGAGGGGAGAGAGAGATAGAAACGTCAATGACTCCTGCATGCCCCACAATGAGGATTGAGTCATAAGCAACCCAGGCATATGCACTGACCGGGAATCGAACTATGACCTCCTGGTTCATAGGTCGACACTCAACCATTGAGCCACACTGGCTGGGCTAGTGTCACCATTTTTTACTCCAACTTTTCTTGGCTTGGATTTAACTAGGAAATATTTTATCTTGAAAAGCTAGTATATTGTTGAGGTTCAAATGAATTAAGCTCTTCTAAGCATTAGAGGGAGGTGGGCTTCCATCCATAGGCGAAGTTGCAAAGAAGAATAAAATGTAAATGAATAGATTCTATCTCCTGTTCTTTTCAGCCTACTTTCCAGATTTAGTTGTCGCTGAGTATAGTCTCTTTCTCCTTTCCTTTGTATAAGGAGAAAAAAAATGAATCTGTACATTTGCACATGTGCTACATTATTTTAGAATAGCTTCCTTAGGGAGCAGAGCTAAATATATATGTTTAATCTACCATTTTTAATGGGAAGTCCCCTTTCTACTTAGGAGAATTTGAACAATGAGCTTGAAAGTGAAGTGGGCCAGTACAACATAGCACATATCAAAGTTACCATAAAACTTTCTGGATATCCTATCTAACAAAAGAGTAATATGCAAATTAACCATCACTCCAAGACAAAGATAGCGGCTGGGATAAGACGCTTGCGTTGTCACCATGGTGACGATGCAGGCATTCTCCCCCAACCCACTGGAAGAGGGCCTCTGGGCCTGCTTGGTTTCTGCTGCCGCTGGGGTCCGAATATGGGAGACCCAGCCTACAGGGGGCCCGGGACCCCAACAGCTCCAAGCCCTGTGGCTGTGGAGGTGCTGGGGCCACTGGGGTTGGAGGAGCAGAGACACAGCCCGTAGGGGCCCAGCACCCAGTAGCCCCAAGCCCCGCCTCAGCCCTGGGGTTGGAGGAGCAGACACACAAACCTTCAAGTGGGCCAGGCACCCAGCAGCTCCAAGCCCCAGAGCCGTGGAGAAGTTGAGGCCACTGGTGCTACAGCAGAGACACAAATCTGCAGGAAACCTGTGGAAAGGGAGATAAACTATTCTAACTTTATCTCCCTTTCCACAAGATGAGAAAACTGACCCTGATTTATTTAGTGATATGGCCTACACCTTTCTACAAGCACAGCGTATGTTATGACCACTCCCAGGAAGGTCTGGTAAAGAATACTGTCTCCAGGGAATAACACTACTGTGGCAAATCATCTAAGAAAAGAAAAAGCTTTTGTTGGGTTTATTCTGAAGGTCAGAGAACATGCTACCCCAACATATGCTGTGTTGTTATATTGATGATCTTGAGCTGCAGATGCTTGAAAAACAGCAAATGCAAGGAGAGGCTTTCACTAAAGTCTCCTGATCTGCCTAAAATCCCCCCAAAGTTCCCCTCGATGGGAAAAGTGTCACCAGCCAGTGAAGACTGACTCCTGTCACAAGAGACTAGAAGTTGACATCACACCCAAATTTTGTTACAAACTATCTCCCCCACCCCCATTCATCTTTCCTAAAACTCATGTACTCTCTCCTAAGAGGCCTAGATATCCTGTCCCCTTTCCCTAGGAAGAAGGTATTTAAATCTGGATTCTAGGCCACCTTGGGGAGTTATTCATTTTCCCACATGTACACAAGGTACACATGTTAATGAACTTTTGTTTTTCTCTTTGTAATCTGTCTTTCATTACAAGGGCCTCTGCTAAGAACTCAGAAGGGTAGAGGAACACTATTTTTCCTCATCCATAATTCTATCTTGGGAAATCAAGTCCCAGGCTGAACAGTGAGTTTGGCTCAAGTGCCAAGCAGTCCTCGCTGAGGGGATGGAAGCTTCTAGGGGGAAATCAGTGATATTGGCATCAAATCAGAGGTCACACGCATAGTTGCTGGTGGGAGTTTGAAGTGGTTCAACATTTTTGGAGGAGGATTTGGCCAAATCGATAGAAATGTTCAAGGTACGTCCAAGAGTCTTCTTCTAGGAATCTCATCTGCTGAGATAAAGCACCAGTGCATAAGCCCTGGTCAGAACCCAGGATTCTACTGCAGGTTCCCCTTCCACAATAGGAAAACCTGCTACCAACCTGCATTTTTAAGACAAGGTAGCATCTATACTAATAAAAAGGTAATATGCTAATTAGACTGAACATCTTCCAGACAAACTTCCGGATGTCCTTCCAGACAAAGCCATGGTGGCAGGGCTGAGACAGAGGCAGTTACAGGTTATTAGGCAGGCAGAGAGCAGTTAGGAGGATCAGGCTGGCAGGGGAGAGCTGTTAGGAGTATCAGGCCAGCAGGCAGGTGAGCAGTTAGGAGCCAGCAGCCCCTAGGGTTCCCTGATTGGAGAGGGTGCAGACCAGGCTGAGAGACCCCCCCGAGTGCACAGATTTTTGTGCCACGGTCCCCTAGTCTATAATAATAAAAGTGTAATATGCTAATTAGAACACACAGCTGAACCACTTTCCAGATGAAGCCGGGGCTGCGAGGGCTGTGAGGTGTCTAGATAAACTTTTATTTTACATGTGTATTTAATTGGGCAGAATGAAGGTGAGTCATAGAAGATGAAAGGATCAAAATGCTATTTCACTTAAAATGCATTTTTGGGGGGCATATAATAGGTATAATTTAATTTTTACTCACTTGGTTTGGGTCATTGTCTTCTACATAAAGTGTGTGGCTTTGTTCATGAAGCATTTCTGCATCAAGCATTGGTGATACTGTTGAGGAATAGGTTAGTGTCCAGTGACCCGAGGGCAGAGACCATGTCGTACACAGGGAAGCTGTGTTCTTGTATTCAAGGCTGGATTTCAGTCTCATTTCCCTGTAGTAAGAATCTGTTCTGGATGTGATGATTCAGGGATGAAGCAAATCCTAATATTTCTGTAAAGTGTTATAGAAATTTGTAGCATGTTCCTTCTTTATAGTACGTCATTTGACATCACAGTAATTGATGGAGGGAGGGTGGGGTGTTAAAACTGGGAAGCACTACATTGGTACTGTACTTCTCAAATTTAAAATGCACTTCATTTGAATGTTTTAATGTTCTGAAGTCTGTATTTCTAAAGAAACTTGATAATGGTAATATTTAAAATTTTCAGAGTAAGCTCACAATATTGATAGAGGCCAATAGCATGTCTGAAGTAGGAGATGGGCTTCAATACGATAGGACTCGAGGGAGTTTCATCGTGGAGGGTCTGGTCCTCAGCTTTAAGGCATACATTAATTCTTTTTTTGTGTTTTTGTTTTTGTTAATCCTCACCCAAGGATATCCATTGATTTTTAGAGAGAGTGGAAGAAAGAGGGAAAGACAGACATTGATGTGAGAGAGACACATTGGTTGGTTGCCTCCTGCACATGCTCAGCCTGAGGTCAGGATCAAGCCTGCAACCAAAGTATGTGCCCCTGACTGGCATTGAACCTGGGACCCTTCAGTCCTTGGGCCAACACTCTAACCACTGAGCAGAACCAGCTAGGGCTACATTAATTCTTTATTCACTGTGTCCAAGGAAGTCCAAAGGAAAAGTGACCATTACTGATTAGTCCTAAGAACATGGACATATTAGAATTGTAGAAAATGAATTTATATGTCAGGAAGAATTGATTAGGTCAACTAATTCTTTATAATAAGAAAGTAATCAAATGATTCAGGTGATAATTTTAAGACATTTTTGTGAACATGAAATTTAGACGAAGGAGTATTACATTAATATCATAACTAGTATCTTCTACACACTGTAATTTTGGAGAGTAAGTGTATCTGGCAAGGTCAAGAATGACTGTTCTCTCAGGCCAGGTACCCTTCTTCTAAGTAATACTGATGAACTTTAACTTTTCACTATACCCACTCACCCCCCCCCTCCCCCCCCCCAGAAGCCTAGTTGGTTCCCTAGATTTGGACACAAATACACATCCTTTTTTTCCCCTAAAATTTTACACATTCATCCCTGGACCTCCTATAGTCAGATCATTTCATACCTCACATGTATTGATTTTACATCAAACTATTTTTAAATTCTGCTGGAAATCTTATTGTAACTTAAGTTGTGGATATTATTGACCTAATAGGCTTGGGATGGGAGTTGAAGTTGGAAAGGAGAATGATTCAGCCATGTAAAATATTATTTCGGTTGGAAAAGATTCTGAATTTCAAATGTCACATGTCACTGCATTTTGGGCAGAAGTAATATAGGAGGAAGTCTATACATTTTTTTTTTTTTGTTGGGTTCTGGGTTCCCACTTTCCTAACTCAGGTCCAAAATTTTAAATCTCTTCTTTTCATCTTATTTTTCTAATTCTTGTAGCTCTTCCCCCTTATACTTTCTTGTTTCAACTCTACAATTATATTCTACTAGAGGTCTGATGCACAAAAATTTGTGCATTTGGGGTGGTCCCTCAGCCCAGCCTGTGCCCTCTCACAGTCTGGGAACCCTCGGGGGATGACCACCTGCTGGCTTAGGCCCGCTCCCCAGGGGATCAGGCCTAAGCTGGCAGTCAGACAATCCTGTGGCAGCCCAGGAGCCCTCGGGGGCCTAAACTGCAGTCAGACATCCTTAGCGCTGCTGAGGAGGCAGGAGAGGCTCCCACCACCACTGCTGTACTGGCAGGCGTTAGCCTGGCTTATGACTGAGCAGAGCTCCCCCTATGGGAGCACACTGACCACCAGGAGGCAGCTCCTACATTGAGCGTCTGCTCCCTGGTGGTCAGTGTGTGTCATAGTGACCAGTCACTCCCAGTCATTCTGCTGTTAGGGTCAATTTACATATTACCCTTTTATTATATAGGATAGAGGGCTGGTGCATGGGTGGGGGCCGGCTGGTTTGCCCTGAACAGTGTCCAGGATCAGGGTGGGGTTCCTTCTGGGGTGCCTGGCCAGCCTGAGTGAGGGGCTGAGGGCTGTTTTCAGACTGGCCACACCCCATTCAGGGTGGGGGTCCCTGCTGGGGTGCCTGGCCAGCCTGGGTCGGTGAGGGGCTGATGGCTGTTTGCAGGCTATCCAAGCCCCCCAGCAGGAACTCTCACCCCATGAGGGTGTGGCCATCGTGGGTGAGGGGCTGATGGCTGTTTGCAGGCTGGCCAAGGCCCCCAGCAACCCAAGCTCCCAGTGAGGCTGGCTGGAAGCAGGTATCTGGGATTTATTTATCTTCTTTAATTGAAACTTTGTTGCCTTGAGCAGAGGCCACAGCTAGCCAGGGCAGGCGGGAAGCTTGTCTTCCTCCATCGCCACGGCAACCAAGCCTCCTGCTTGCTCCAGTTCCATGGCTGCCAGCAGCCATCTTGGCTGGGTTAATTTGCATACAGTCCCTCTGATTGGCTGGTGGACATGGCTTGGGGTATAGCGGAGTGACACCAATTTGCATATTTCTCTTTTATTAGTGTAGATTACTCTTTTGTAGTATTATATTAAAAAAGAAGTTCAGTGCTTCCTGCCTGCCTTTTCTGCCTCTAAAATCAAAATTGCTAATTCCTCAAAGGTGGCAGATCTGCCAGACCAGCGTGGCTCCATGGTTGAGCGTGGATATATGAACCAGGAGGTCACAGCGTGGACCTGGTCAGGGCACAAGCACAGGTTGGGTACTCCACCCCAGTGTGGGAGTGCAGGAGGCAGCCAGTCAGTGATTCTCACTCATCATTGATGTTTCTATCTCTCTCTCTCCATTTTCCTTCCTCTCTGAGATAAATAAAAAAAAAATTTTTAAAGGTAGCAGATCTCTCAGCTAAGTAATGAGAGGACCAGCAATTTGTGTGAATAACTTGAATATGAAGTGTGCTGCCTTCTAGTAGAGATTTGCATTTCAAAAGAAACCTGCTCTCTCTAGAATCGTAAATGGTAGAATTTCACTAGTGAAGCTAAGGAAAGTGAAAAAATTAAGGCAGTGTTGTGAGGGGGATGGGCCTAGATTTGTGGCATCTATGGTTGGGTCTATACATTGCTGGTAAGGTAGCCTATTGGTGAGGCATACTTCAGGGCCAGGCTCACCCCACACACTTCCTAACTTTTCTGCTTCTGAATCCCCATGTTTCTCTTCTATTTGACAGTTTTTCTCCTCATATACGTAAATTAATTGATGGTATATATTTTATGACAAGCAAAGACTTAAAAGATTCACCTTCACCCACCCCATCCCACCCCACCCCACTCCCTTGTGATATGTGCTTCATGGTGAGCACAGGCCTTGTCACTTACTGTGTTTTTTTTACTTTAATTTGTCAGTAATCTACCAGGAATGCAAAACTTTTACTTAGGAAATATGTCAAGCTCGATAAAATCGTTGTTGCTTCAGATCAATGTTTAAAAACTGAGATATCTCAAAAGGAAATATATTTTATTCTCAGATTGCCCAGAAGTTGCTTGCCATTGAATTAAAAAATCAGAAATTGAGGTGATGAGGTATAAGGAAATCAGTTTCTAAGAAATTTCTCAAGACCTCTCTTTGTATCAGATCCTGTTTGTCTCTTTTATAATTAAGATTACTGTGCAGTACAACTTGACTTCTGCTTTGGTCAGTTGTTAACAATCCTTTACTCCTGGCCAGTGTGGTAGAGGTGAGAATAGTTTCATTGAGCCTCATGTGTGATAAGATCTGTCAAATGGCTGGCCTGTGTTTTTCTACCTGGTGATTTCTTTTTCAAAGTTAGTCTCAAATGTAGTTGTTATTAAAGACTAGGGGCCTGGTGCACAAAAATTTGTGCACTCAGGGGAGTTCCTTAGCCCGGCCTGTACCCTCTTGCAGTTTGGGACCCCTCTGAGGATGTCTACCTGCTGGTGTGCATGGCCATCCTGGGTGAGGGGCTGATGGTTGTTTGCAGGCTGGTCAAGCCCCCCAGTGGGGACCCTTACCCCATGGGGATGTGGCCTGGGTGAGGGGCTGAGGGCCATTTCAGGCTGGCCACTATCCTTCAGGGTTCAGGTCCCTACTGTGGTTCCTGGCCAGCCTGGGTGAGGGGCTGATGGCTGTTTGCAGTGAGGCTGGCTGGAAATTGGTATCTGGGATTTATTTAACATCTAAAGTTGAAACTTAGTTGCTTCAACCAGAGCCCAGATCAGGTTGCCCCGACAACCCAAGCTCCCAGCGCTTCCTTGAGCCCA
Organism: Murina feae; assembly: GCA_004026665.1. Taxonomy (NCBI): domain Eukaryota; kingdom Metazoa; phylum Chordata; class Mammalia; order Chiroptera; family Vespertilionidae; genus Murina; species Murina feae. Next base: position 20,541 of record PVJC01028094.1, read on the forward strand.
AGGCTAGAAGCAGGTCTCTGGGGTTTACTTATCTTCTATAATTGAAACTTTGTTGTGGAAACTTTGTTGCCACAGCCGGCCTAGGCAGACAGGAACCTTAGCTTCCTGCATTGCCAGGGCAAGCCTCCTGCTTCTTCCAGCTCCATGGCTGCAGGCTGCCATCTTGGCTGGGTTAATTTGCATACAGTTGCTCTGATTGGTTGGTAGGCGTGGCTTGGGTATCTTGGAGTGATGGTTAATTTGCACATTACTCTTTTATTAGAGTAGATTGCCAGATAAGTTATATTACCAGGCTGTATGAAGCAGTCATTTTACAAAAGGATTTTGAGTGACAGTTTGAGCAGGTGATCTGTTATCCATTGGGACCTGCAAGGGATGAAAGAGATGTTGCCTAGCCAGATTGAGAACCGAAAGGTGATGGACTTGGAATGTGAGGGCAGGTAGTCTTAAGCTCTGAGAGAAGCGATCTATTTGCTTACCTTGTTGTAAGCCTTGCCTCATGGTCAGAATCCTTAGTTAACTTTTTTAAAAATATAGGCGCACAGAGGATTTTTAGGACAGTGAAACTACTTTGTATGGTACTATAATGGTGGATGTATAATGTCATTACATGTTTGTCCACAGAATGTACAACACTCAGAGTGAGCCCTAATATAAACTATGAATTTGGGTAATTATGCTGTATCAGTGCAGGTTCACCAGTTGTAATATATGTACCTCTCTGTTGGGGATGTTGATAATAGAGGAGGTTATGTGTGTGGGGGTTTAGAATATATATGGGGAAATCTGTGTACCTTCTGTTCAATTTTTCTGTGAACCTGAAAGTACTCTAAGAGAAAAAAGTCTACTAGAAAAGTTTTAAAAAATGCAGATGCACAGATGCCACCTTTGAAGATTCTCATTTATAAGTGTGGTGCCAGCTCCAGCATTTGTGCAGCCAGAGTTAAGAATTGCTTTGAAATGCTGTAGCATGCTGTCTACCAAGGCAGTCCCTGGCAGAACACCTGCTCCTCAGCTATCAAGTGAATTCTTCAATCAGCTCCTTGTTGCAATTTGGCATGGCTGGTGAGGAATTTTCCCTAAGTGATAGGAAAGTGGTAGGAGACCCTACATTAGGACTGTAGGAGGTCTAATTAAGTGTCTGGGTTCACTCACTCATGGGGTAGCTCATTCCTAATTCAATTGATGGCTGAATTTGCCGGTTATGATTTGCTTTGAGCAATGCCCAGCATATAGTAAGGGCTTGAGAATTTATTATTTTCATTATAGGGCTGCATTTATTATTTTCATTATATTTTAAAACCTCGATTATAATTTTGTAAGGATATTATCATATTATTTGAATTTTTGATGAAAATACTCAAGTGTTATACCTTGGATAAATTGCCAATATTTGCATATTTTTTCAATACCTCAGTGGCTTGGAAGGCCCATAATGTAAGCCAAGCATGTCAGACTCAAAGCTAACATGGGCCAAATAAGCAAGGTTTAAATTAATGTGGACCGCAAAAAAAACAAAAGCTTTAATTTTCATAGAAACATGGGTTTATTTCTATATAAACATGCTAAATACAAAGGGCTGAAATAAATGAGTAATCGTTAACATAAAATAATATAACATTTTAATAAAACATAATTTTTCTTGAACATTAACTTACAGACACAGAATAACTGCAGAAATTAATAAGCGTAACACAAATAAACCTATTTTTCTTGTTCTCTGAAAGCGAAATATTTCCTGTTGTGCACACCAAACAAGTCAGTCCAAAACTAGTGACGTGGCCATCGGCTGCTGGAATATTCGCTGCTGGTATTAGTGGAGAGAAATGGTGCACCTTGCTAAAGGCTCGTAAGCGACATGGACACAGCATGATTATAGTAATTAGTCATTAGCGAATGTTGTAGTTTGTTATTAATAATTATGTATAACAGGACATTGTAAAAATTAAGTTATGAAATTTTTATTAAAATGTTTCTTACACTTACACCATACACAAAAATAAACTCAAAATGGATAAAGGACTTAAACGTAAGACGGGAAACCATAAAAATACTAGAGTAATACAAAGGCAACAAAATCTCAGACATATGCCAAAGCGGTTTCTTCACCGATACAGCCCCTAGGGCATTGGAAACTAAAGAGAAAATAAACAAATGGGACTTTATCAAAATAAAAAGCTTCTGCACAGCAAAAGAAACCATCAG